>CANXYI010254405.1:0-18755 GCA_948208565.1 Hura crepitans | reverse complement strand
ATTTATGTATGCATTCCTTATTCGGGTCCGAAAATTAGATCAGGTAAGGGGTGTCATATTTGGTGGTATTAGAGCTCCAGTTTAGACATTCCTAGACAACATATGAATTGAGGTTTATAAATTGTTCTCTTACTTACAAATAAAATGAGTTATCATACATCAGACTATGATAAAGAAGTTAAGAGTTAAGCTTCCATGTCTGTGGGATAAAAGTCTAATAGGGTTGCATTTATATCTAGTAATGTAGTGAGGTAAGTATCTTTTATAGCTCAAGTGCTACTAGTGTTTCTATAAGAGATGCTACAACTCTTGAGACAGGCTACAGCTATTGCTCCATTACCAGCACAGCAGCCAGAGGTTCCCTTGGCTCTCCAAAAGACTTACCTTAAGAGAGTTAAGAAGATGAGGGCCAAGGATTTCAAGGTAAAGGGTGTTATAGAGCCTAGGAAAGTATAATATTGGCTTGATAGGACAAAAAAGATTATGCAACAAATGCAATTCACCCTAGAAGAAAAGGTTATATATGCCACATCTTTACACCAAGAAAAAAGATTCTAAGTGGTGGGAAAATCTGACTGAGCATAAGATAGAGGAAGAATAAACTTGGGACTTTTTCTTGTCAAAGTTCAATAAGAAGTATATTATAGAAGATTATCTTGACAGTAAAAGATAACAATTTATAGATTTTAAGTAAGAGCAAAAGTCCATTAGAGAGTATGAGAAGGACTTTGCTATGTTGAGCCAATATGCAAATGATACCATTTCCATAAAAATTGACAAGTGTAAGAGATTTGAGAAGGGATTAAATATTGACATCAAGTCATAAGTGGTTCCTATGAAGATCAAAGGCTTCTTCGAGCTAGTATCTATCTACAAATCCATTGAGGTAGTACAAAAAGAGAAAAAGGAGTTTTATCAAAAGAAGTGGTCTTTTGGTCAAGGGCTTTTAATGTAACTCAAAGGTCAGATAAAATGTTTAAAGGAAGTTAGACTGGGGCTCTACATCAGACATAAAAATAAGGTCAGTCTCATAATACCATGCAAGGTAACAAGGATAAGGTTAGACATCTATCTCAAGCTACTAGTACACCAATTTTTATAGCTAATAATGGCTAGATACCTCAGTGTTAAACTTGCCACAAGAGACATTGAGGATAGTGTTAGAAGCTAAAATTAGGAGTGTGCTTTTCATATGGGTCACCGAATCATTTTCACAAAGATTGTCCAAAGAGAGCTAATGTCGAATAAGTATTTGTACATATTTCCACCAGAGGCCAGAAGGGAGAGAGAGCAAAAAGAGCTCAAAGAGAGAGATCAGAACCATAGCTAAGCATAGAGCTCCTACTCGGTAGTATGCCATTACAGCTAGGGAAGAGGTTAAAGCACCAGACATCATTGCTAGTACTTTTCTTCTCTTTGACTGACCTATTTTAGCTTTAAAGATTTAGGGTCTACACATTCATATATATACATAGCACAAGCACAAGACTGAAGGTTAGATTATAAGTTTCTTGACATACAGATTATGGTTAGCAATCTTATAGGTTAGCATGTCATAGTAAATAAGGTTTACAAAGAGTGTCTTTTAATGTTTCAAGGGCACAAGTTTTTTGCTAATCTCATCAAGTTACCATTTGATAAGTTTAACTTGATATTAGATACGGATTAGTTGTCCAAGTATTAAGCACTGGTGGATTACAAGTTGAAGAGGAAATCTATTAAGGCTAAAGATGAGGCTGAGATCACAATTATGGGTGAGATGATAGACTTTTTGTCCAATTTCACATTAGTTGTGATAGCAAGGCGTATATTAAAAAAGGGTTGTCAAGCCTTTTTGGCTCTGGTAGTTTCAGAGTTTGTGGATGTTTTTCCTAAAGAATTGCCTAGTTTGCCACTAGAATGGGAACTTAAGTTCATTGTTAAGGTTCTACCTAGCATTACTCCGGTATCAATAGCTCCATATTACATAGTTTTGACAAAGTTAAAAGAGTTAAGGATTTAACTTCAAGAGTTTCTTAAGAAGGGCTTTATAAGACCAAGTGTGTCACCTTAAGGAGCATCAATTTTGTTTGTTAAGAAGAATGATGGTTCTCTTCAATTGTGTGTGGATTACAAACAGCTAAACATGGTAACCATCAAGAATAAATATCCTTTATTGCAAATTGATTACCTTTTTTAATTAGCTTAAAAGAGCTAGAGTGTTTCTAAGATTGATTTGAGATTTAGTTATTATCAATTGAGAGTTAAAGAGTCTTATATGGTGAAGATAGCTTTTAGAATGAGATATGGCCACTATGAGTTCTTGGTAATTCCATTTGGGCTTATTAATGCTTCTGTGGCTTTTATAGATCTGATGAACTATGTGTTCAGATGGTATCTTGACCAATTTGTAGTGGTTTTCATCAATGACATCTTGGTTTATTCAAAAAGTAAAGAGGATCATAAATAACATTTAAGAACAGTTTTGTAAGTTCTAAGAGATGAGAAGCTATATGCGAAACTTAGCAACTATGAGTGTTGGCTTAGTAAAGTGTCTTTTCTTAGACACATAGCTTTTACAGAGTGGATTCATGTTAATCCCAGTAAGATTAAGGTAGTTATAGAGTGGAAGCCACCTGGGAATACCTTAGAGGTCAGGAGTTTCCTTAGTTTGGTAGGGTATTACAAATGTTTTGTCAAGGGTTTCTCTTTGATAGAAGCACCTATGACTCATCTGTTAAGGAAGGATGTCAAGTTCATTTGGGATGATAGATGTTAAAAGAGTTTTAACAAGCTTAAGATGATGTCGACAGAAGCACCGATTCTTATTCAACCAATTTTTAGGAAGGACTTCACCATAAATAGTGATGTGTCTCATAATGGGTTAGGTTGTGTTCTGATGCAAGATGGCAAGGTTGTCACCTATACTTTAAGACAACTAAAGCCACGTGAGAAGAACTACCCTACTCATGATTTGGAGGTTACAACTATTGTTTGCTTTGAAGATTTGGAGACACTATCTCTATAGAGAGACATGCTATGTTCACACAAACGACAAGAGTCTGTCCGTGAAACTCAGTTTCATGAATAGTACGTTCGAGGTATGAATAGTGTTTTTGAGAAGTCGAGCCACAATATGATGGCCAAAAGGGCAAGTACTACTCGTAAAACTTTGACAGGCAATAAAATGATGAAAATGAAATAATTAAAAGTTTTAATATAACCAATAAATCATTTTGGGCTAAAAACTAGTGAATGGTGACTTTAGTTGGGTTTATGCTAGGAATGGTCTAAGATGTGCCTAAATGGACTTGAAAATAGCACACCCTAAAGGTCGAAAATTCCAATGAGCCTATTAAAGAAGGAATTTTAATATTCTGAGGTCATTTGATATTTATTTGGAATTTTTAGTTTATGTAAGTGAATAGTAACCCTACTTGTTTATGGAATTTTAACCCGAGATTTTATGAGGCCCTCAATGGGCACTATTAAGGATTTATGCCACTAAAATCATTATTTTTAGAGGTGTTAATTACTGTGAATTTTCAAAGTTTAAAAGAAAATCAAGATAAAATTAGCTGTTAGATCGCCATGTGTTGTGATCTGGGCCTTTAACCCACTTAATATAAAAGGGTTGACACATGCCATATGTACCAAATCATTTTCTTCCCCCTTCATCTCCATTTGGCAGATGCTATCTTAGGATTCTCTTTTCTCTCTTTTTTTCTCACTTAATTCACACATAATTACCCCAAACCTTATATGAAAATTCACCTCAATGGCCTAAGAAGGTATTCCAAGTAACAAAAGAGAGAAATAAGGTATTAGAAAGAAGTTTTAGACACTTGATGAATAGTGTCACTTTTTTGCATAAGTGTTTATAATTCAATTTTTAATTTTATTTTTAGATAGTATTAAATATCCTAAGATTATCCATGTTGATAGAATCTAATTTGGAGTTGTATAAGATTTTTAAGAATTTTCTAAAGGTTTGATGTGTGTGTTTAGGAAAAGAAGGAGCCAATAGGGAGCAAAGGATTCTTAAGCCTTAAAGTGGTGGACAAGGGTGTCTATACACCCCTAGGTATGTGAATTTGGTGTAAATGTATGTGTGTGCCATGAAAATGCATGAAAAGTGTGTATGGAACATGTATAGAAGGTGAAATTGTGTGTATTAATGGAAAAAGGCTTAATATATTATGTTAATGCATTTGTAGAAAGCCTAAAAGTGTGTTGAAATGGAAATAAATGTATGTGTAAGTGTGCGCACTTGTGATGGCCGAATGGTAGTAGTATGAGAAATGTGAGTGTGTTTGTGTAATAAGTAAAATAATATCATGGATTTAACTTAATTATGAACAATAAATATGTAAATGTGATGACATGAGGAATGGTTGATGGAAATGCATGAAATGAAAAATATTTAAGGAAAAATGACAAGCATGTTTATTTGTGAAAGTAATCTTTTTAGTAATGAGAATGTGACATGAGATGGAGAAATGCATAAGAGAGAAATTGATAAAAGAATATGAATAATTATAAGGTGAGAAAAAGGGTTGTGAATATTATGTAAGAATTGTAATGAGAATTATGGTCATAGAAATAACCAAATGAAAAGTAAAATTACTCGTAAACTTACCGAATGACCTATAATTGAATGGTTAAATTAAGACTCACATAACAACCCATATTAGTTAGACACCTACTAAATAAGTTGACCAATTAACTAAGGAATAAAGCAACTTCCAGGTTTGGTCCTTTTGGAGCATTACCTGTGTATTTATTTATGATGGTGAGTGCAACCACCAAGGTTCTAATATTAAGCCCTGCATATTGGGTATTGGGAGGTCCCATAAGACTGATCCTTGCTACCTATTATTATGGATTTAGGAGGCCCCATAGGACTGATCCCTATTATCCACCATTGTATTATTGATGATTGTATATTGGGATGTCCTTTATAGACTAATCCCTACCACACTGATTTAGGAGGTTCTACAGAACTAATCTCTGCTATCGGGTAGAGTTAGGTAAGTGCTGCTATTGAGGTCCAAAATATGGGCCACTACATAACCCATATTCCATTGTCTAGTATCCTTAGGTGTAGTCTTTCAGTTATAGGCCTTGTATAGATAAATGAATAAAAGAATGACAATTATGAATAACTAGTATAATTAAGATTGCAGAATTACATTGATGATTATTGAAATTGGTAAAAGAGAAAAGGAAGTAAATAATTTTATGTGATATTACTGCATGCACTATGTATGTGTGCCTGTTGTATTATTACATGCAGTACATGCATATGTTATATCAAATTTACCACTGAGTTTATACTCGGCATATTATCATTTTGATGTGTAGATTGTAGATATTATAGTTGTGCAACCTTAAAGCTTATGTGTTGTTAACAACTAGTATTTGAGGGTACATTATCTATCTATTTTTATCTATATAAAAGTGAGCACTCATGTAGATAGATGTATAGATGTAGAGGGTTCAAGAACATAATAAAATATGAGCAATTTTGTAATAAAATATGGTCTGCAAAGGATAACTCACATGTTTTAACTTAATGTATACTAATATGTATATATAAATATCGAAATGCATGTATGAATGCTTTTGTATATTACAAGTCTAAGACCCTATGTTACTTGTTAATGTGTGCTATAATTGTTGATTAGGAGGACTAAATGGGTCCAGATGATGGTTGGATAGTGTATAATGATTCTTAGAAGTGTTTTTCTATGGGAAAAATTTTTTTTTTTTTTCTATGGGAAAAATTTTTGGTTTTTACTCAAGTAGCTATTATGCTGCTCGATTTTTTGTAAAATTATTTTTCAATTGCATAAAATGTTTTTATTAGAACAATACATCTAATATCAGGGTAATGACAAATAATAATTGATAAATAATCAAGATATATCATTAGGTTCAATCGGGTTTATAAGTGTTAAATGAGTAAAGGCTAAGGAAAGAATAGGATAGGTGACCGATGGGAAGTGGCATTCTTATCGGGTTCCTTCAAAAATTGGTAAGGTTGTTACATCTTTTGACATAGAAAAAGTTGAACTTGAGAGATTACCATCCTATAAAGGTTAAGGTAATGGCTGATGCAGTTAGTAGGAAGTTCATGTCAGCCATGAGAGCTATAAATGTTAGATTATAGCTTGTGGCAATGATGCTTTATTAATAAAGATACAAGTAAAGCCTAGTTTGCTAAAGTAAGTTAAGGATTGTCAAAGAGATTATCACGAGTTAATGAGTGTGATAAGTGCTATCCAAGAGGGAAAGCCTACTGAGTATGAAATCAAGAGTGATTATTTGTATTACCATGAAAGGATTTATGTGCTAGATGTGAAAGAGCTAAAAAAGCAAATTTTACAAGAAACTCATAGTGCTTCTTATGCTATGCATCCTAGTAACATGAACATGTGTTAGGATTTGAAGTTATCATATTGGTTGCTTGGTATAAAGAGGTATATATTAGAGTATATGACTAAGTGCCTTACTTGTTAGCAAGTGAAGTAGAGCATCAGGTTCCATCTGAATTGCTTATTCCTATAGTAATTCCAAAATGGAAATGAGATATGGTCACTATAGATTTCATTGTTAAATTCCTTATAACTAGAAGTAGATGTGGTTTAATATGGGTTATAGTAGATTGTTTAACAATGACTACTCATTTTATACTAGTGAGGATGGACTACTCTTTAGAGAAGATTATTGAGTTATACATAGATGAGATCATTAAGTTGCATGGAGTGCCATCTTCCATCATATCTAATCGAGACCCACATTTTACATCGAGGTTTTGGAAGAAACTTTATGAGGCCTTGGGTACTTAATTAAGCTTTACTATAGTATTTCATCCTCAAACTGATAAACAATTAGAAAGAGTCATTCAGGTAATCTTTTGATACTTGAGTGATTTGATTTTAAGTAATGTATGATGTTATGCTCATATTAAAGCAAGATTATCAAGTGCTTAAGGACATGTTAAGGAGTTATGCCATTGAGTTCAAGGGTAGTTGGGATCACTATTTGTCATTGGCAGAGTTTGCTTATAACAATAGTCATCAAGCAAGCTTAGGTATGTCTCCTTACGAGGCATTGTATAGAAGGATGTAATGCCCATAAGTCTAAGTTCTATGAATAGTACCTTCTAGGCCCGAATGGTGTTCTTTATAGTGCAGGGCACTTTCACAAGGCTAGAAAATAGGCATATTGGTCATAAAACTTTGATGGGCATGAAAATGGGTAAAATAAATGAATTTAAAAATTTAGCAAAACCAATAAATCATTTCGAGTCAAGAACTAGTGTATGAGGAGATACAATGAGTTTGTGCCAGAACAGCCCTAGGACATACTTGGACGAACCCAAAAATATCATAACCTAAATCTAAAAAATTCCAATTAATATGATAGAGAATGAATTTTAATTTTTTGAGGTCATTTGGTATTTTTTCTAAATATTTTATTCTAGCAAGTGAATATTGCCCCAAGTCAATAGTGGAATTTTGACTTAAAATTTTACATGGGCCTTAGTGACACTAATCAAGGATTTTAAAAATTGAAATCATTATTTTTAGAGGTTCAAAGAAATTTTTGTGAATTTTTGAACTTTAAAAAGAAATTCAGAGAAAACAGACTGTTAGATTGCCATGTGTTGCAATCTAAGCCTTCCACCTATCTATATAAATGGACCCACACATGTAAGGGGGGCCACATGTGTGGAACCAACCTTTCTTCCCCATTTTCTTCACCAAAGCCGATGCCATCTTTAAGCCCTCTCTCCCTCTATTTTTGCTTTCTCTCTCCTCCCATACACACCTAAAAATCCCAAAATTTATATGGATTAGACCCTCTATAACTTTTAAAGTCTAATCTAAGTGAGAGAAGTGAGGAATTTGGCCTAAAAGGGAAGAAATTCAATTTTGGTGAATAGTGTCATTTTTTAGAGTAAGTGGTTTTAATCTAATTTTTATTTTTGTTTTAGATAGCTTGAAGTATTCTAAGAATAACCTAGTTTTAGGTTTTCATTTAGAGATGTGTAAAATTTTTGGAAATTTTTTTAAGCTTAAATTGTGTATGTTTAGGGCAAAAGTATTCCATTGAAGGAGAAGCTCAAGTTAGGCCTCCAAGTGGTGGAGAAAAGGGTGTTTTCACACCCTAAGTATGTGGAATAGAGTCCAATGGAGTATGTTTTATGCTATGGCATGAAAAATGTATGTTTTGTGTATGGAAATGCAAGTTTATGATGTTAAGAATAATGTTAATGTAAACTAATGATATAATTATGTTAATAAGGTCAAAATAATGTGATATGCATGATAATTGGGAGAAGAAATTAGGTGTATATGTATGAACATTGTATGGCCGAATGGGGTGTATGTATGGCATGACATGGGTAATGGTGTATATGGCATGTAAGCATGGCATTTAGAGTGTAAATGTTATGTATTAGATATGCTTGGAAATGGGTAATAGGATTGACATGTATGGTAAGGAAAATAGGCAAATAATGGCCTAATTGAGCATGTAATGTGAACCTAATTAATGACTAATAACAGGATGTGTATATGTGTGTCATTGGTGGCATAGTGATGATACATGGTTCATGTGATGTTATATGAAAGGTTGATGAAAGAACTATAGAGTTTAGATTGGTATATGGGATGTTATGAAAGACATAAATTTGAAAATTTACCAAATGAATAGTAACATGCTCTTAAATTGAATAAATGAATAGTGATTTTGCGATGGTAGGCAAAAATGTCATTTTGTGCGAAATGTTGTATGTAATACATTTCCTTGGCACAATTGACATGAGATATAGTTAAAATGGTGGTAAATGTCCTAGTTAAGAGATGAATAGTGATTTGGCCCATCAGTTAGACACCCACTAGATGGGTTGATCGGTCAACTAGGGAATTAGCAGCTGCTAGGCAGTTTGGTCCTCATAGGACCACTGTTGTCTATTAGATGTGGCAAGTGCAGCCACTGAGGTTTTGAGATGAACCCTGCACCCTCAGGTATTGGAAGGTCTACCTAGGCTAATCCATGCTACCCATTGACTATTTATGGATATTAGGAGGTCCTATGGGGCTGATCCCTGTTATCCACCTGTGATGCTTTGGAGATACGACTTAGGGTATTGGGAGGTGACTTAGGGTATTAAGAGGTCCCATAAGGCTAATCCCTGCTATCCCACTTACAGATATTAGGAGGTGTACAGACTGAACCCTACTATTTACTAGTCCAGTATTGGGAGGCCTATGGATATATCCCTACTATTGACGAGGTAGGTGCAGCTATTAAGGTCTAAAATGTGGGCCACTACACAAGATAGATTCCGCTATCCGATGTCTTAAAGTGGCGTCTATCTATTATAAGCCTAAATTGTATTAAACTTAATCATGAACATAATATACTAAATTTGACTAGATAATAGGACTGGAAATGATTGAATAGGGAAAATGGCATCTAGTCTAAGAAATTGCATGACCATGTGGAATAATGGACCTATACACAAGTATACATGACTCATATGCGTGTGCATATGTGTGACATACTTTATTATGCCTATTCCACCATTGAGTTTTTACTCAATGTGTCGATGTTCCAATGCATAGGTCGTAGATTAGATAGCTAACTAGCTTCAACAGGAGCCAATGTAGCTGTCCCAGGATCTTTTAGGGTATTTTTTTGTTACTTTATTGGGTTTGTAGATAGTCACTCATGTATAGTAGGTGTAAAGGTGAGTAATATGTGCAAAGTATAAAAACTAAGATAGTTAGTTAAGTGGCTGTATAAACCTTCTAATAATAGATTTGTATATGTATGCTTTTGTTTGTATGTCTGTGGGTCTAAGACCTTGTGTTTGCTATGCTAGATGACTGATGTGGTTTTAAGGGACCAGAAGGGTCCAAAAGTGGAGTTTTGAATGGAATATGTTTTAGAAGTGCTTTACTTGTAGGAAAATTTTTTGGCTTTTCACCCAGCAGCCATTATGCTATCCAATTTTTTGTAACTAGTTAATAGCCATAATCTGGTGTTTTAACAAACTAAAATAGGTAGTAATAAAAGGTTATACACAAAAAAACACTAACAAGTCAAGTTGGGTCAAGGTTGGTCAAGTTATATAAGTGTTAAACGAATGTGCCCCAGGGAAATCCAAGGATGGGTGACCTATGAGAAGTAGCGCTCTTTGCCTATTTCCTTCAAAAATGGGTAAGGGGTGTTACAAAGGAAGTACATAACTCTTTTATGCTAGAATGAGCTCAGTGAGACAAAGCTCATGGGACTAGATTTGATCAAGGATGCAGAAGAGAAAGTGAAAATCATCAAAGATAAGCTGAAAGTAACTTTTGACAGACATAAGTTGTATGCTAATCTGAAAAGAAAAGATGTTCAATATGAGGTAAGAGACAAAGTGCTTCTTAAGGTTTCACCTTAGAAGAAGGTTTTGTGTTTTGGCAAGAAGGGCAAGTTTGAGTCATAGGTTTATTGGTCCACACGAAGTGACAAAACATGTGGAGCCAATTACCTATAGACTAGCTTTGCCTTTTAAACTTCAGTAAATTCATGATGTTTTCCAATTGTCCATCCTTTTAAGGTATAGATTAGATCATACACATGTGTTATCAATGGAAGAAGTGGAGTTAGTTCAGATCTATCTTATGAAGAAAAACTTGTAAGGATCTTAGATAGAGAGGTTAAAAAGCTTCAGAACAAATCATTACCTCTAGTGAAAGTTCTCTAGAGGCACCATGGGATAGAAAAAGGCTTCATGGGAAATAGAAGCTCGGATGAGAGAGCAATATCCTCAGTTGTTTAAGCTAAGTAATATGGAGGAAGACATTTCTTTTAAGAGGTGAAGAAATGTAATACTCAAAAAATCCCAATGTTATGAATAGTACTTTTTGAGATGGAATAGTACCTTCTCGAGGTTGGGTCACACTAATTTTATTGAATGGAAGTATTATTCACAACATAATTTTAGGTGAAATTTAAAGTCAAAACAAAGTCATTTAGATGGTTAAAAATAATAGTTAAGTTTTACAGTAATGTCACATGAATAGTGAACTAGTTTTAGCTAAACCATAAAATATTCAAAAAGTTACTTAGAAAATTCTAGGATTAGTGTAACTTGATACTCAAAAATTCTAATTATCTTGTTGGCACTAGAATTGGAATTTTTAGAGATGGGGAACTATTTTTACTAAAATCAGGTAACCTTAAAAACTATGTTTTTAATTAGATTTTCATGATTTTCAAGTGTGGATTTTTAGAGGCTTTTGAGGTTTGATTTATGGATATTTATAGGTCTCTCAAATGTCAAAAATGAGAAAAGGAAAAAAAAGGCTATAAAAAGGGTCAAATCCTTAGTCAAAGGAAGAATGGTGTCTTTTTCCTTTACCAAGCAACTGATGCTATTCAAAAGGAAGAAAGAGCCATTTTTGCTCCTCCAAAGCTTAATTTCAGCTTAATTTCTTTTGTTTGAGACCAAAGTCTGCACCTTTATGACCTCTAGATGTTATGTTCACCTCAAATTTTAGAAAATAAATCGAAGGAATAGCTTGATTTTTTTATCTGAGTGAATAGTAACCTAAGATTGATCAGGTAATTTTTTTGATTTTTGATATTTTTCCTATGTGTTCTAGGTGCCCAAGGTCATGTTTATGTAGTTGGTTTTTTTGTTTTAGTATCTGTATGATTTTTTATGAATTTTTACATATTGAATATGTAATAAATAGTTGAGGAAACTAACAAAATGCGAGATAAAGGGAAAGGCAAGGTGTAGATGGTCCTTAATGGTGCATTTTGACTCTCTTAGTAAGTGTAATCAACATAAATTCTGCAAATTCATGTGTGCACTAATATGTACATAATGTAATATTCGTATGTTTATGGATAAATGATTTATTATGCTTATAATTGGCATATAATTATGTTTAGTGATATTATGGATGTATGTTGAGGTCATTAATATATTAGAATGATGAGAATAATGTATGTTGATAGGATGTGTAATGTAACATGCATGTATGTGTATGTATGTTGTGCATTATACATGAGGAATATGATCTATGACCAAAAATGGATACATGTGTTTATATAGACATTGATTATGATGTTGAATGCATGAAAATGGAATTATTGAGAGCTTGGAGGCATTATAGCTGAATGGTCATTTAATGAATATGTGTATGTGTATTGGCCTTATATAGGTATATGATGAATGTTGCATGATGTTATGGATGTAAGTGATTATATGAGCATGTAGTGAGCTTTGAATGTAAATAAAAATATGTGTAGCATGAGATGAGATGTCATGGCTAAATGGCCTAGATGTATGTATGTATGTATGTGTGAATTGGCATAAAATGCATGCATATGATTATTTGTGTATATGAATGGCTAAGCAATCATATGCATGTGAGATAGGTTATGTAATGTGAAGAAATACATGTAAGATGCATGTATGATGTTATGGTTTATGATGTGATCATTTATGTCTATGCTTTATGTTAAGCATAATATGAATGTGCATGGTTATTTGTATGTCTATGCTTATAAGGGATTATATAATATGAGTAATAAGAAAGAATGTAATTTTAAGCTTACCATGATGATGAGGCCGAATGGCTTATGGCATACAGATAGAATCTATAATGCATGTAATGTATATTATATCTATTTATAATCATATGTAAGACATTAATAATGTGGTGACTTATGTATGGTGGTTTGGCCGTATGTTCTTGTATATGGTCATAATGTGCTTAGAACATTTTATGTGTAAATTATGACATAAAAAGATATATAATGCATTAATACATTCAATTATCAATTTAATGCATGATATAGTGCATTGATGATGGATGATGAGCTTTATGTGATAAAATGCCTTATTATTGTGTCTATTACATGTTCATTATGTATACGACATGTATATGATGAGATGAGAGCCCTTATGGTATGTGAATGATATATTTATGAATATGGTTTTATGCATGAGCTTATAAGCCATGTGATTATACTATGACAAGTAAGATGTCATGACAAAAAGCATAATGCATTTAATATAAAAAAGTAATGATATAATACATTCATGAGCATATGCACAAAATGACTTTGAGATATGGCATTTTAATGTGGTGTTGCACGTCATAATGATATATTAAGCTTATGATAACACAATTTCCCGATTTAGTCATTAGTTGGATAAACCATTTTAATTAAAATCTATATTAACCAATATTAATTAGGTAAAACTAAAAATAATTGGTTAGAAGCCCATACAAGTAAACAGACTGGACAGATAGGTTGATCGGTTAGTTAGGAGTCATAGCAATTGCTAGGGTAGTTCGGTACCTCCGTAGCATTCGAGTTGCGATGTGTGAACCTTTATCTTATTATTATGTCCTAACCTATAGGTCTAATGCATTGATTTTTAGATCTTTTTTTTACCTTTGGATATAATGCATGAGATCTATATTTCTAATGCTTTTCTGACCTTTAGGTCTTATGCTTGTGGGGCTTACACGGTTTCAAAGGCCTAGTAATACTCTATTATTCGTAGTGTATGTGTTTCTTGAGTGTGGACTAAATAAATGGATCGTGATGAGTAATGAAAATTTTTATATGTTGTATGATATTATGTAGTGATGTATGATATTTATGATGCAATATGCACATGTTTTAAGCCATGTTATCACATCTTGCATGTTATGTTTAATGTTGCATATCATGTAATAGTTTGAATGTTCATGTTTCATATATTACTGTACAATGATAATTGGCATATTTACACAAGTTATATCTATTACACTACTAAGCTATTGCTTAGTGCTTCATCTATTTTTGTGATGCATAAGTAAGGTGACAATTTGAGCTAAAAGCCTTAAATCATCAAGTTATTAAGAGAAAGAAGATTCTTTCAATATATTTTATACATCTCTATCTAAATTTTATGATGTGTAGATACAAAGCACTCATATGATGTAATTTTTAGGAATGTGGACTTAAAGTAAATGTAAAATGTCAATTTTTGGATTTCAAAAGTCTATAACTTATTTTAAAGGTTAATTTTGAGCTGTACTAATTATAAGTTGCTAAAAATAATACATGTTTTGAGATCTTGTGTGCTCTATGGATTTAAGGTGAGATAGATCACAGGAGATGTGGTTTAATATGGAAATGTTTATAAAAGTGCTTTTTATATTGCATGCTATTATTCACATTTGGGATACGTCCTGGTACAACCATTATGCTGTCAGATTTTCCAAATGTGGAAAGTAACTAGTTTTTGAAATATTTTTGTAAATTTGCATTTTTATAAATTAAACATGTTTGTTATGAATGATTTAATCATGTTTTAAAAGAGCTAACATAATATAAGTTCGGATAACGCATTTATATGTGCATTCCTTATTCGAAACCGGAAACTAGATCGAATAAGGGGTGTTACACAAGGCTACAACAAGGACAAACATACTCATAAGGATTTATCATATGAAAAGAATTAAAAACTTTTATGATACTTTATATGACACCCCTAAGTTGACTCATAGCTGAATCCAAACAAGGGATGGCACATTATCAAACCCCTTACCCAAACTATTATCAGTTTGAATTATAAATGACATATTAATAGATGTCACCTAGTTCCACCATTTTCTTCTTAAAATGACATTATGCATGTGTGTGAAACATGAAAATCTTGGGCCTACATGTAAAAAATTAGGTGTTATATACACATGCACACTAAATAAAACTATCCCGCTAAGATAAAAATTCGGTAGCATAACAACTGCTCAATGTTATATCCCAAAACAAAACCTGCCAAAATAACACTTCTATAAAGTCTCAACCTCAAGTCAACATCCTAGACCCATTTGGTCCTCATAACCTATCTCAGTTAATATTCTCATAATCAATCTATTGTATCAATTATAATAGTCATATCATTAGCACATAGTCGAGTTCACATGCATATATGTCATTATGGTATAACATCTATCATTTTGATTTACATACCCAAGCTGAACTTAAGTAAAATATATACATGAGAAAAACCTCACTTATCCTAACTATCCACATATAAGTGCCATATACTTTTATATACATCACACTTTATAATACAAAAGTATATTAAAATGATTGAAGTCGACTCCGCTGCACTATTGCTTTTAAGGTTAGGCTCATACTAGCTATCTATAACCTAAGCATCAAAAACATGATATGCTAAGCATAAATTTACTGGTGTATTCAATAAAACATGCTTACACTCACACATACATATCAAATTTAGCATGCTATGCCTCACAAACACATGTCATGGAGTATGCATTGACACCATATGCCTATTTAGTAACCTACTTAATCATGTTATATTATTTAATTCCATTTATCATGTTTGTGTCTTTAATTGATTATTAACTAATTATTCTTTATTTTACACATGGTTCTTTACCATTTACTAGCCCATATCTAAAAAACACCATTACCAATACTAGATATTGGGATCATAATGTGTAGTGGCCCATATTTTTTATCTCACGACTACTGCACCAATATATAAGACCTCCCAATAGCTGTACCCACATAAAGAATATATGCAATGGTTCTGTTAGACATTGCTATGGTTGCACCCACATAAAAATATCATATCACATCATAACATAACATGTCACATCAAAATACAACATACATATGTGTGGTGGCCCTCATGGACCTCATGATGGCTGCCCTTACATGGAATATGATGCCAAAATGTCCTAGCAACTACTACCTCCCTAGTTGAGCAGTCAACTTATCTAATAGGTTATCTAACATATATGGGCTATTAACATCTTTATTTTAGTTACATGTAGATTACATATCTTATGAATATTTTAACACATAAAACTCAATTTGCATATTTATCCAATTTAGGTATACTTTTTAGCTAATAACTTACCATTTTATGGTATATCATGTAACCACATTTTCGTAATGTCACATCCTTACTTGCATTATTCCTTCTCATTTCATTCAAGTGATCATTGTACATCTTTGACCCTATAACATAAATGTCATTAATCCCATTATCATTTTATCAACATGAACTATAAGTCATATTATATTCATACACACATTATGCATCACACATCTCAACACATAACACATATACATATTACAAACCTAATGTCTCCATCATCATACATATTCACTATTTTATGTTCCTAATTTATAATACACCATTTTATCCAAGTCTAATACATTCCACTTATGTCCATTTTAGGCATAATTACCTAAATGACCATTTTTCCCTTTATATACACACCATTCAACCAAAGTACCAATTTCACTAATTAATTGATTTTTCATTTATTCCATTCATTTAACATTCAATAAGCCCTAATCTACCATTATTGTCATTTTAGGGTTATCACATATGCACACATATATTTTATCAAATATACTTATAGAGTGATTATTTGGCTCTTCGAAAGACACTTCACACTTTCTCTTTTCCTTTAGGTTGGCTTTCCTCCACTTTCTCTAAATTCCATAATAGAAATTATGTTAGAAAAATTCATAGAAAAATCTAAACTACACTAAACCCAAAAATAACACTGGAATCACTAAATCGGGCATCCCTAATTACATAAAAAAAGTTAAGGTTTTAACTTAAGGCTTACCTTTATTTAGGTGTTAGAAACCCTAAACATATAAACCTTTCCCCCCCTCCCCCCCCCCCCAAAACACCTTCTTCTTGTAAAATTGTCACAGAATTGGTGCTCTAAACATGAAAAGGATCATTTTTATGTATCAACCAAAGCTTTTCGTGGAGAATCAATGGAATAATGAAGAAACAAAAAGAAGAGGAGAGAGAAAAATGAGATGGCATCAGCTTGAGGGAGATGGAGGAAAATATGTTTTTTTATCATGTACACCACACACACATGCACACCCATTTTATATTAAGACTATTGATGGCTAAGATCGAGCCATATAGTGATCCAATGGCTAAGATTAGTCCTATATAATTTTTAAGCTTTGAAAATATGATTTTAATTCTAGAAGCCTCTAAAAATTCCTCTCTAAGCACTAAAAATTCCAGAATTTTCCAATTTAGAAACCCCTAAATTTTTGTGCCCAAAAATAAATGGGAACTCGATTAATTAATCAATCGCATTTTCAAGAAATTCAAATAAAATAATTATTGATGTCAAAAAATTATGTTTTCAAAACCATTAGATTAATTAGAATTTTTAACCTTTAGGTCATGCTATTTTCGGGTCATTTTGAGTACATATAGAACATTTTATCACTCGACTTAAACTAAGTGTACTATTTACTAAATATTGATGTGAAAATTTTTATTGGTTTAGTATTTACCCATAAAACTTCATTTCATTCCTTATTCCACTTATTATTATTTTATTAGTTGTACTCCCTCTCGATCACCTCAGTGTGACCTGATTTCTTGAGAAATGTTATTCATGCCTCAAAAAGTACTATTTACAAAATTAGCACTTTTTAGCATTATATTTCCTTCCCCTTTTAAGAAATTTTGTTCTCAAAATTTACTTAGTTCAAATAAGTGCTGATATTGTTCCCTCATTTATTGCTCACTTTCTAGGGTTGCTTCTTGTGAATTATGATGCTTCCATAGCACTTTCACTAATTGCACAATTTTGTTGTGCAATTCTTTGGACTCACGTGCCAAAATTTGGATCAGTTACCCTTCATATGAAAGATTTGATTGCACCTCTATTTCTTTTATTCATAACATATGGGAGGGATCTTATCAATATTTCCTTAACATTAAGATATGAAAAACATTATGAATCAGTTGCAACTCAAGAGGCAATACTAGTCAATAAGCAACTAGTCCTACATGTTTTATTACTTCACATGGGCTAATGAATCTCGGGCTCAATTTCCTTTCCTGCTAAATCACGATATCTTTTTTGAAGGTGATATTTTGAGAAAGACTTTATCTCCCACTTCATATTCAATCAATTTCTTCTTTAGGTTTGCATACAAATTTTTTCTTTCTATTACTACTTTCAATCGGTCTTTAATAATCTTCACCTTCTTTTCTACATCCTTAATTAAGTCTAGTCCCATTAGTTTATTTCCACTCAATTTATTCTAGCACAATGGGGTTCTAGACTTCCTCCATATAAAGCCTCATATAACACTATTCCCAAACTTGCTTGATAGTTATTGTTATATGAAAATTCTACCAAAGAGAGACATTAATCCTAATTACCTTTAAATTCAATGGCACATCTCCTAAGCATGTCTTTTAATGCTTAAATAAACCACTCATGTTGACCATCCATTTGTGGATGGGATGTTATACTAAATGTGAGTCCAGTACCCAAGGCATCATGTAATTTCTTCTAAAATCTAGATTTAAACCTTGGTTTCCAAATAGAAATAATGGATACTAGCACTTTGTAGCCTCACAATCTCACTAATGCATAGTTGTGCATAACTTTCTAGAGAATAATCTATTCTTACTAGGATAAAGTGTGCTATCTTTGTCACCCTATCAATAATTACCCATACCGTAAAGTCCATCATTACTCCCTCCCATTTCCACTCTAGTATTTTAGGGTGAAGCAATCTAGAAGGAACCTGGTGTTCAACTTTCACATATTGATAGTTGAGACATTTAGTCACATAGCTATATCTCTTTTTATTCTAGCCACCAATAATAAGGCTTTAAGTTATGCTACATTTTTATACACTCGGGATGCATGGCATAT
>CANXYI010254388.1:0-13707 GCA_948208565.1 Hura crepitans | reverse complement strand
AGAAAACAAAAATTATACATTTATAATAATATATAATTTATTAAGAAAATTTCATGAAGCCTGAAAAATAAAATTAAGTATTGAAAAGAAGTATAACAAGGTCATAATATATAAAAAAGTTATTTTTAATTTGAATAATGTTAAAATTAAAGAATTCACTTGCTAAATTTTATTAAAAGTATAAATTTATAATTAACTATAAAATCACAATTTTAATAAAAATTTATAAATAAATTCATTACTTTTACTATATAAAATTTAAATTAATAATTATTTTACATATTCAATTAATAAATAAAAATAATAAAATAATTATTACGATGACATTGAATTATTTAAAATTATACACAAATTATTATATATATATATATAATATTTTTATCATATATATAAATTATTAAAAAATTATATATACATATGATATTTTTTTAATTATTTGATCATTAATTTTTTATTAAACAAGAAAAAAAATAGTAAAAAGTTTTTAAAAAAAAGAAAAAGCGAAGGAAAAAAAAAAAAGACAAACGCCGTGGGCGGCAGGGTCCTCTTAGGGCGCTTTAGCCAAGAAATAGGCTTGCGATATAAACAGAACTACGATGCACATAAAAATTGGGAAGAAATAGCTTGAAACCTTATTTCTAAAAGGAGTTCCACTAAACAAAGCCAGAATTATAACAAGTGAAAGCATCATAGAGGCTGTGTTATAGTACCAGATAGGTACATCTGGATCATCACGGCTCAAATCATCTACAGCATCCATGATATTATAACCTGCTCCTTTATCATCACTGAAAGGTGGCTCAGCTTCAGGAATATCTGTTTTCTCCTGCTGAGAGGCTATTGGGGGCGGGTTTATTCCAGCTTGGTAAGCTAAAGTTGCTGTTACCGTCGCTGCCACCAGCATATTGCCGCGAGCCTCTTCTAGCCGGCCCCAACATGCTTGTAGGATGTTTTGAAGAACTTGCATTTTCCGGTGATAAAACATCCCAGGGAGGCTGCTGATGTTGGTGGTGCTGGTGGTGGTGGTGATTGAGTGTTAAGGGTTCTGTTCATCTGAGCGCCAGCTTCAAGAAAAATGATCTGTATTTCCAGGGATTTTGAATCCCTTGGGGGTATTCTCTCCAGCATCTAATGCTGTAAAATCATTCTTGTTCAAGGCATTTACCCTATAATAAACAGATCTATAATAATGACTTACCACGTTGAGCATGTTCTGTCACGAGAAAAATTACAACGAATTGATTTCATAGTTATTCTTTTTAAATAAAGTTTCGATTCGAGTTGAATCTTGTAATCCACCAACAATTTAAGAGCTTCCAGTTGATTATATTTGACGCACAAGTGCAAGAATTTCTCTCCATTCTCCCCTTTCGCTCCAACAGATCCAGGACAAATCTCGACCAATTCCTTTATAACCTCATTTCTTCCTTTCGTGGCGGCCAAGTGCTGCGCAATTCTTCCATCCTTATGGCGTGCAAAGCAAGCATTATTCTGGCTTTCGTGCAATAAATCTCTCACAATATCGAAGCTGCCGTCTGCAGAAGGCAAGTGAAGAGGCAAGCGACCAAGAGTGTAATTCAGTGGCTAGTGAGGGCTTTCGAGCAAGAATTGCTTTGGCGAAATGGAGGTGATTACACAGAGCAGCGATGTGCAAGGGAGTTTCATTGAAGGAAGTAAAGGGTGAAGCTATCGAGGATGAGTTCATCTGCTTGAAGCAAGTTTTCAAAGGGACGAACATTCGCTTCAAAGTGATATGTCGTCTATAAAGGGCGAGCTGATAATTTTCGACGGAGAGGTTGAGGTTTGCTTGGGACGACATCGTGTTGGTGAAATTAGATAATAAAGAAATTCCTAAATTTTTATGAGCATACAAGACTATGGAAGTGATTTTTCTTCTTTTTACCCTCTCACTCAAAAATTATTTTTATCTGCACTAATTATGCACGTTAATATATTTCAAGATTTTCTAATGCCACATGAAGATAAATAAATAGATAAATAAAACAACAGAAAAATACTCACCATGAGCATAACAAATTAAAAAAAAATATATCTAACACTGTTAAAGCATATTTATAAAATAATCCAAGAAAGTTTCGTACTTTTTTTCATTTTATGGATCTTTCCAATTTTATGAGGTTTTTTACCGTACATGCGTGTGTACCGTCACATGAATTTCACCAATTAAAAAGAGTTTAATTATTACCCACGGTACACGCATGTGTCCCTTAAGGCGTCCTTATGGAAATATTACTCTGTGGCTCTGGAACGAGAAAGATATGGTCCTCTATAGCGTACTTTAGGGTCCCTTCTTTTCTGGATAGAGATTGCTTCTTTCATATTCAACCTGCCGGCCAGCCTATGGACTGCGTACTTGAGTCATCTAGTCAGTGGCGGAGGAAGGGATGTACGTCAACACACGGAGAAAAAGATTGATTGAATGCCAAATAAGTTGGTTTAGTTCGATTTTTAAAACAATGAAAGTGATATGTAATTCGGCTTAGTCTAAAATCCATAGCCCATTCGAACCAAATCTAACTTTCATGATGGCTCCTATTGGGTGCAGCTTTTGCAGTCATGCTCGTATTATGTGCTTTTTTATAAAAAAAAAAAATTAACACGGGTTAAAGTTATTTTTCATGGATTTATTTTTATTTTTAATTTTTTATTTATAAATTTTTGTAGAAAAAATATAATTTTTTAACCATAACCAAAACTAATAAAAATAATTTAAAGATAAATTTTATATATCCTAAAATATTTAGGATAAAAATTTGACCCCTTATTAATTAGTCCCTTTTTTTTAATAAAGTTGGTGATACAAAATCTACATTCTATGAATTTTTTGTTTTTCTTTTCCTATAAATAATTAAATAGTTAGAATCTGGCACTTAAATTTTGTTCTCATTTTGTGTATATATCAATTTTGTATTTTTATCAAGTATCAAGTATTTTATTTTTATCAATTTTGTATTTTTATCAAGTATCAAGTATCAATTTAGTATTATTATTTTATCAAGTATCATTTTTTTTTTGGAAAAAAAAATCAAGCCATTGTGTGTATATATCAATTTTGTATTTTTTTTGGCCATAAACTAGAAAGTAATACTTTTTTGTTACAACAAAAATTTAAGGAAAAATATATTTAATAATCCGAGATGATATATTTATTTTATATAAACCAAAGTACATAATTAATTTACTGTTGAAGAGAATCCCCTACAAGAAGACATTGACATGCCGCAGCCGCACACAAACACATAAGGCAGCATTGCATATATATTAGGAGCATTTTTTGCTCTGAAAAATACTTTCTTCAACAATCAGACATTTCCATGCAATCCCGTTTGCTGCTCTGGTCTCAATTTAAGAAAATCTTTGATACTCAGTAGACTCTTCGGCCATTTCCAGTTTTTGTTATGCATCCAATTCAGAAAACGCATTATATGACACAGACTAACTAAAAAGACCAACGCACAACCAATTAAAATCAATGCTTCCTCTGACACCTCCACCACATTGAGAACATGATTGGGCGTCACCAGGAGATGTAATATGTGAATCCTGCAAATATCATAGAGGTAGACATGGCTACTGTCAAAAGCCATGTGCAGAATATATTGCTTCAGTGTTTGCTATCCCTGAGCTACTATGCTCTTTTTCCTAATTCTGAACCAGAAATTGCGCAGTTTCTTCACCGTCCATCCCAGAAACCGTATCATTTCGATTAAGAAAGCGATCGAAATTATCCCCAGCCAAGCATAAAACATTTTGAAATCTAGATTTGCCATTTCCACTCTAAATTTTGCTGGGGTCACCATAACCGTTCCATTAATATAACTTACTGCCAAGCAAGAGATTGTGAGTCCTATAGCTTGCGCGAGCAGCCACACGCAGAATTTGTTTCGAAGAGGAAATCCACCAACGACCAAAGCTATCACACACAGAGATCCAAAGAAAGCAATAGTGTTAAAAACTAGGAAATATTTGTACCCCTCTGGATATGCATAGGCCAAAACTGAAGTCCCTGCTTCACATATTTCCGTCGCACTGCAAGCAATACCATCTTTGCTGTCTCTCAAATTCTGCTGCCACACGCCCCCTGGTGGGTTCATTGCCGCTTGGAAAGTCATGGTTGCTATTACTGTAGCTACTATCATCAATGCGCCTCGTGTTTCTTCTCCATCGTATTCTATAAACTTCATGAATTTTTTCAACCTCGATTTTGAGTTGGGAACGGCTAGTCTGAGTGTTGGTGATTGTGTAACAGGGACAATGACTGCGCCTGATGGTTTCAGCTCTTCTGCTCTTTTAGCACCAGTTTCCCTTAAAAGGTCTCGAATTTTAACGCTTTTCAGGTTTATTGAGCACTGCTCCACCAAATCCAGGGCCGTGAATTCTGCATTGTTTAAGGCATTCAAGCTTTCTCTTACTTCAGATAAGGAAAGCAAGTATTTCATTATCTGCATTCGCAGAGTAAAAATGTTGGAAAGTTGAAGGATGAGATTAATATTAAAAACAAAGAAGAGAGAAAAACAACAAAAACCCAAATCCCACATCAAAATGTCTTAATAGACAAGTCTATTGAGACTTTCAAGCAAGAGCAGCACGTGACTCTGTCTTCACCATTATATGATTACCAGTTCGAACTCCCTATTTTTGAGCTAATCTACGTATACAGGGCAATTAAAAGAAATAAAAAAATTGATCGATTCAAGTAATTTGACGCTTATTTCTCTTAATCAGGTCTTAAGTTCGGGTCTCCCAAACGGAGAAAATTAGCGTTTGGCTCAAACTAGATTTTGAAAAAGAAAGAAGGAAAAGTTTACCTCCAATTGCATGAGGATAGTAGCTAAATGCAACAAGCTATTGCCATCTTGATTTCCTCTATTGACAATGTGACAATCATCAACAACATCCACAAGCAGCTTCAGAGCCTCCAAATGATTATATTTGACACACAGGTGCAGAACAGTATCTCCATCAAGATGCTCTGTGGTTGACTCAGGACAAGCACTTACCAGTACTTGAATAACCTCAACTCTCCCTCTCATGGCAGCTAAGTGCAGAGGAATTCTGCCATCTTCATCTCGAGCCAAGCAAACATCTTTGCCACGAAACAGCAAAGCCTTGACAATCTCAGTGTGCCCCTCAGCAGAAGCCAAGTGAATCGGCAACCTTTTGAGTGAGTCACATTCTGAGGCCATTTTAGAGCATCTTTGAAGAATAGCAATGGTGAAATCAATATGACCAGCCAAAGCAGAGAGATGTAAAGGTGTTTCGGTGAAGTTGGTAAGCGAAACTTTGTTAAGAATGAGTTTATCCTTTTGGACCAAGTGGTTTAAGGTTGCCAGGCAGCCTCTAGTTGCTGCATCGTACAACAACGTCAAATCTTCTCTGATTGGTCTTGTCTCCATTGTGCGTTGCTGCCTGCGTAAATGAAATGGTTGTCAGATTGTTCTGCTAAGGAAGAAAAATTTAAGGCACTGGAATGAAAATGTGCAAGGGGTAGCCGGTAGTAAGATGTCAACGTCATAGAAAATTCAAAGATTCGCCAGTTGTTATAAAATAGGATATAGTAATTCAAAAGTCAACTATAGCAATCTGAACTAGCAATTACAAAATGTGCGTCGACAGAATTTGACTTTGTTGCGTGATCGGTTCATTTCAAATCAAATTTCGAATTTCTATAAAAAAAAATCTATAGCATCATATTTCTTTTTTTATTATGGAGGAGAAAACATGGTGTGAATATATATATGTTATTGATAATAATTCGACTTTATAGTTAGGACAATAAAAAATATTATCATGATACAAATGGAGATATTCAAACTCAAAGCAGAAATTATAAATATATTGTGGCTAAGTCAAGAATAATTTTTTTCTTTTTTAAATAAAATTCAGTCCATCTTAATAAACAAGAAGCTGCCTCTACAGCTCCAACGCCAAGATTCTCAATTGCTTCATCACTCATTTTTCAAACCATCTTGCATCTGAAATTTCTGTATCTTCAAAGCCATCGCAAGAATGTAAATTTATCTTCACAAGCTCCCCAAAACAAGACCAGTCCCATCTTCTAAAGAAGAAATCAGAATTTATAAGGAGACGATAAAGATACATCTGCAGCTAGTAAGCAATGGCTTAGAACCCATAAAGAGAGAGAATATTATCAAAGTTCTCAGAGATATTCAAATCAAGAATTACAATCCCCGTGTTGTTTAAAGCACCAATACTCATTTCAATCCATGCTGAATTTTCTGCAGCCAAATTGGAAGGAAAATGGCATATCAGAGGATATAAAGTCTAGTCCTACTGTGGAAAATTCTTCTTAGATACAGTATTTATTAGCATGGAAATCATCCCACTGACTAGCAATTTCAAATTCAGATAAACCATTAAATTACCTCAAAATGCATTCAAAGCCAACTAAAACCTCTTAATCCATACCCATGAATTGACATGAGCATAATATAGAAAGCATATGCTTATGAATTGACATAAGCATAATACCCAATAACATAAGCAGCTTCTGCACTGATAAAGTCTGTTGGATCCATCTGTGTACTATCCAAATCGGAGGTCAGATTGCACTGGCCAAGCAAGGACACAGTTTCGTTTATGATCTTTCCAGCTATGGCATGAAACACCCATCGAGGGGATTGTGTGAAATTTGTGTTGAGAAATATTTTCTGCCATTGAGCTTCTGACTTCTTCATCTGTCACCATGTGTCTCTAAATGACAGATATTCAAAAAGGAAAATTTTAACCAAATGGCCAAAAAGAAATAGCGACATTACGTCTACATGTCCATATGTACACCAAGAAATGTGTATTATATCTCTAATGGCTAAATTGATAAGCACAGTTATTTTACTTCAAATTAGAGTATTTGAATTAGAATTTTCATAATTGATTGCTTTGAAATATTAATTGTTTTCATGGTTAATACAATGGACATCAAGAAATTTTAAATTCATTGAATATCGATGAATAATTCATTTATTTGTTAATAAATTATCTACACTTGAAATTAATCAACTAAAAATTGTGATAAAATATTTAACTAGTAAAGAAAATAAACATCGGACAAGCAATGTTATAATTCATTAAGAACAAGGAGACTAGCAAATTTCGTCAAAGTAATTATTACTTCTACTTGTTTTGCTTTATGAAAACAAATTTTGACATTTTCTTGTGTCGTTATCTTTATATCTTTGAGATTAAATCACATGACAATGATTAAGAATCATAAAACTAAATTTAACCCAATAACATGAAAATAGCGAATTTGATCCGAAAAAATGACTTGATTAAATAACGATTCATTGATAACTCATCCCTTAACCAAGTTCATTAGAAGTGCTAATATGCTATTTATAACTAATATGCATTTTTCTGGTATTTTTGTTAACCCTTGTTGGCTAAAAGAGTCACATTACATTGTAATAATCCTTTTTTCAGAACTTAATATGCATATAAATAAATTGTCACGTCATATTAAATTCATAATATTTTATTAGCTTTATCAAAATGTAAAAAATAATATTACTTTTAAAATAAATCTACAATCCAAGCGCTTGAATCATCATTGATGGTTTAAATTTTTTTAAAATAATAAATTCTATATAAATTTTATTATCAGAAGAGATTCAAACTATTAAAAACAATCTATGCACATAAATTATAGTCAGAGGTCATTTTTAATTGTGATAATAAATTTATAAAATAACATTTAGGGTATTCTACACATTTGTTAAACTATAGATGTCTTACTAATGAAATATTACGTACAATACAACAATGATTTCCATCAACTTAATGAGAAGCATAATAAGTTAGGTAAAATCCATTATATTTACCTCAACAATGATTACGTGATTATTGTCATTAGTAAAAAAATTACATATAAAAGTGTTATATCATCTAATGGTATTTTATTTGATATATATATATCACTAAAACTTAAATCAAAGTATTTTTTCTTAGAGATTTTGACATCTTCTATTGCTTTTTTGATATTTTTTTTATTATTATTGATCTTTTATTCTAAAATGTCTAGGAATTATAAGTGAAATTAACAGAGACGGATAAATTAGAAGAGCAAGAAATTGGATGACCAGAAAAAGCCACATGTCATCTCCTCAATTAAGTAGAATCAGAGATTTGTGATACCGCTGGTCACCACATCCCCCTAAACCCTTCCATTAATGCGTGCCCCACCAATCAGATCCTTGGTCAAGTTCATTGCAAACTCTTCTTTATTGTTCATAGTCTTCCACTTTTCACCAACGCCATCACCAAAGCTCTCAACTTTCTTCAATGGCCGCCTCTTCTCTTCTCCAATTTCCCTGTCAAAATCCCCAAATCACATTCAAACCCAAACCTAATAACTTTCCTAAACCCACTCCTCATTTTCTCCCTATCAAAGCTTCCACCTTTGATCCCTCCGACATCACTCCACCACCAACCACCACCAGAGGTGGCAATATCCGTGACGAGGCCCGCCGCAACAGCTTAAAACACCCACAATCAGACAACAACTTCTCCGCCAAATACGTGCCCTTTAACGCCGGACCCACCTGCACAGAATCCTACTCTCTCGATGAGATCGTTTATCGTTCTCAGTCTGGCGGTCTTCTTGATGTTCAGCATGACATCTCTGCCCTCAAAGCTTTTCCTGGTTCTTACTGGCGTGCGCTTTTTGATTCGCGGGTGGGGAAGACCACGTGGCCATATGGATCTGGAGTTTGGTCTAAGAAAGAGTGGGTTTTGCCTGAGATTTCAAGTGATGATATTGTTAGCGCTTTTGAAGGGAACTCTAATCTGTTCTGGGCGGAGAGATTCGGGAAGCAGTTTTTGAATATGAATGAATTGTGGGTCAAGCATTGCGGGATCAGCCATACTGGTAGTTTTAAAGATTTGGGTATGACTGTATTGGTCAGCCAAGTGAATCGGTTGAGGAAAATGAATAAACCACTGGTGGGAGTTGGCTGTGCTTCCACCGGAGACACCTCTGCTGCTCTATCTGCTTACTGTGCTTCTGCTGGTATTCCTTCTATTGTTTTTCTACCGGCTGATAAGATCTCTATGGCTCAACTAGTGCAGCCCATTGCAAATGGGGCTTTTGTTTTGAGTATTGATACTGATTTTGATGGATGTATGCAGTTAATAAGAGAGGTCACTGCTGAGTTACCAATTTATTTAGCAAATTCACTTAATAGTTTGAGATTAGAAGGGCAAAAAACTGCTGCCATTGAGATATTGCAGCAGTTTGACTGGGAAGTGCCTGATTGGGTTATTGTTCCTGGCGGTAATTTGGGGAATATATATGCATTTTATAAAGGATTTCATTTGTGTAAAGAGTTGGGACTTGTTGATAGAATTCCTAGGCTAGTTTGTGCACAAGCTGCAAATGCAAATCCTCTTTATTTATATTTTAAGTCAGGATGGAAAGAATTTAACGCTGTGAAAGCAAAGGGTACATTTGCATCTGCTATTCAGATCGGTGACCCTGTTTCTATTGATAGAGCTGTTTATGCATTGAAAAATTCAAATGGTATTGTGGAGGAGGCTACTGAGGAGGAGCTAATGGATTCAATGGCTCAAGCAGATTCAACTGGGATGTTTATATGTCCACATACAGGGGTGGCATTGACAGCATTGACTAAGCTCAGGAATAGTGGTTTTATAAGGCCTACTGATCGGACAGTGGTAGTGAGTACTGCTCACGGGTTAAAGTTTACGCAGAGTAAGATTGATTACCACTCAAGTGATATTAAGGACATGGCTTGTAGGTTTGCCAATCCACCTATGCAAGTTAAGGCAGATTTTGGTTCGGTTATGGATGTTTTGAAGAAGTATTTGTTGAGTAAAGAATCAAAGTATTAGGTGAGCATAAAGGCATCTAAGTTTTGATCATCTGGGTCTAGCTCATTGTTGTCACTGAATCAGTTGTTTCTTTCTTGATTTGGAATTTTCTTGTTATGTAGTTTTTAGGTGAAAGTAACCATGAATATGGTCAAGTAGCCATTTATTCCTGAGAATGTATTCATTTTGATCTTGATTTAATGGAATTTCTATTGAGCTTTTTGCTTGAAACATTTATTTATTCTTCTTGTTCCGCTGACTGCTACACTTGTGCTTCTTTTTTGTGATTTAGGCATGTTTTGCATTATTATTATTATTAGTTAAGAGAGATAAAACGAATGCCTGTGGTTTAAAAGATAGCATGCATTAATGAGTGATTCGAGACCATAGGACTGTAGTTAGAACTTAATGTTGAAAGGATCCCTAGAAGTTGTATTTTCTAGAATTGCTGGAGAGACAATTTCTAGAAATTGTTATCTGCCCTGTTACTTCTTCCTCATGGACTCAACTGCAGCAAATGATCATTCAATTTTTAGAAAGTGGCATTCTTTTCCTGATCTCAGTCTCTGGACCGGAAATGCATAAGCTGAAGTATATGAGAATATGCTTGTATGTCACACGAAAGGACGGCATTGACTGTGTTGGTTTTAGAACCTCTTTAAGGTTCATGAAGGCTATGGTAATATCAGTTTATGCAGAACAGTGGTCTTGATTTTTATTCCTAGTGAGTTAAGGATATGGCTTAAATGTTCAATTATCTATAATTAAAGTTAATAGTGAAAGTGAGCAGCAAGAATCTCGAGCCTTTAGGTTGACCAGAAGTCTTGTCTCACTTTCTCGTGCTTGAAGTCTCCTCCAAAGACTGCCTATTCATATTGGAGCTCAATGATTCTTTACTTACATTGCTTTTGATTTTACTGGCATAGCCTTTTTAGTTGATGGAGTTTGCTACCAAAGTTGTTGCAAACAGAAGCTCTTGCCGACATTAGAATGCAGTTGCTTTTTTCAATCTTTCTGCAGGATAACAGCAGACTAATTTGTTTCCAGCTTGGTTCGTCTTTGGGAGGAAGACCAACACCTAGCATCCTTCTGATCAAGAGAATTTGAAGTACTGATTTGACGCATTTTTCTGTTGATAAATCCGTGGCATAAGATTTTTAGGAATTGCAATATCCTCTTAGAAGTTGTTAATGGTTCCCATGTTCGATGTTCTTGGTTCATATTTGTGGCATTAGAGCAAATCCATGTCATTCCATTAGCTGTAGTTGCCAGAACAATGAACAAGCAATTCCAGTGTCAAACTCCAATTGAGGTTGAAATGCAATCCAAGCTGAAATTAGCGAACACAAATCCCAGTCCCCTGCAGGCGCCACAGGTTCAAAACCATGGCCCCAAAATGAATGAATACGATAAAGCAGTAATTAAATATGCCAGCAATCCTTTAAGAGTTCAATGTTGATACGGCATGTAATTTATATGTATATATGAAGAACAAGTGTCTCATGCTCTGAAAAGATGCAGCCAGTCAGAATGTATTGCTCTGGTCCTTCAGGCCTATCCATTCACGGGCCCTGGCTTGAGAACCGGAATTTAACAGTTCAAATTTTTTTCATTAGATTCCAATCCTCGATTAAGGACCAATCCTCGCTCCATTCATGCAATATGAGAGAGGAAAGGAAGCGGATCCTCCATAGTCCATTCTCATTCATTTCTCCAAAGAAAGAAACAACGAGACAAAAGGATGTCAAGGCCCCATCATAATTTATTTTATTGAAAGAAAGAAACTGCCCACTTGTGGCAGTATCCCACATGCTATTCTGTTCATGATCAGGTCCTGATTTTATAAAGTACTAAATTTAATCTATTTTTTTAGCAAAATAAATCATTTTCATGACTTACTCTATGCATAATTAGACAAAGAAACACGTACAAGCAGTTGTCAAGAAGGTCAAGGAGATAAGCCCCAGTGAGAAGTTAAACTTAAAGCTGCAAGCTTGAAGCTATCTTACATTTTCTACGTATCTCAAAATAGACCTGGAAGCAGAAAGAGAACAGCATTGGGCACTTCAAAGGCCAAACAAGACTACTGATATTTTTGCCATCCCACAACTTTATGATCTTCATCTCACGCCTGACGTTTCAATCTGCAGTTTCTTTGGCACGCTGCAAATATCAAACTTAGCAGCATATAACCCACCTAAAATCTTGTCTTAAATGCTCTAGAGATATTGATCCATGAAGCCTTGTTAATGGTTTCCACTATCAAGTAAGTGATTATAACTCTTGATTATGATATCTAGTGATTTTGTTTTGGAATGAGGAGATTGCAGCGATATTCTGCAAGTGATGTTATTTTGGATAATGATGATAAGATGCTAGTTTTGTTCTTCCATGAAACTCTCGGTGCTGAGGACAAGCTGTCTGCAATGCTTAATTAGCGCTTGAGGGGGTTCCATGAATAGTTTATCTTTTTATTTATTCTCATCGTTCTCTTATCTGCTATAAACAGACAGCTAAATCATGCAATTTGGGAACTACTTTTAAGACTGAAATGAAACAAAAAACTTCTGGGTATTTCATTTAATGGCTTTATGTTTGATTTTGATAGTTCTTATGCAGCCTCAGAAGAGAAGAATAATACAGCAGGATCTCAGTATGAACTTTGAAGCAGTTGATACAGGGAAATGTTTTCCATGCCAGGATGAACCTGCTTACAAGGTATTAAAGACTAAAGAACCTTTCCTTTCATAAATTGAAAATAATCCCTCTGGCAAGACTTTCACTACTGATATGCATATGCATATCTTCAAGTGTAGAGATTTAGAAAGTACAGCTTTTTATTCATCAATCTACGAAAATGATTTCTGGGATCTTTCAAAATACTTCTGGTGTTCGCTTTTTTGAAATGAGACCTTCAGAATAACCATAGACATGTCTTAAGATCAGACAGTATTGCCCACCATACCGATAATTGAAGATACAACAACAGATGGTATGCATGTAATGAGACTAATGTTCTTTTATATCAATTGAATCATCTTCTAAATGGAATTTCATTGCCAAGTATTCTTTTAAGATGGCTGATGCATGCAAGCATAACGGTTCACGTTATTGCCCTATGGCTAAGAATGATGAAGGGAAATGTGCTTTGAGCATTGCTGTGAAGGCTCTTAATCTATATACTTAGTGATTTACATTATGTTTATGCTTAATCAAAAACTTTTCTTTTGATTGTATGAACCAAGAAGTCAAGTTATTCTATCAAGATTTACAGCTTAGTGCAGTGATAATTCAGTAGATCAGTTGTAGCATAGAATTACATGCTTGCAGAATTGATATATTAACCTCTTTCTAGAGTTTTTTAGGTACACCTCAATGCCTTACCCACTGCCTAGACTGGATATGGTTGCCGTCCCTTAATTTGCTGATGAAGCTATAGAGAACCATGGTCTAATAGTATACTGTGAAAGCCACTTACTGCATAATGATTAGCTCTCTACTGCTGATAGAAAACAGAGAGCAAGTAATCGATAAAATGTGATTTCAGCTTCATTATTATGTTTCTCCCATCATGATATAGAGCACTAATTTGTGAGAAGAACATGTTACAGTTCCCTTCTTACTAATTTGGACTTTGAAAGGCCAAGCATTCTCCAAGTTCTTTTAATTGTTTTGCAGTTAACAATTGTTGTGCTGCATGAAGCGGCTATCAATGGTTTGCAATCTGATGACAATGGAATGGACTCGTTTGGGTTTGCAACACCTGTAATTTCGAGTCTTAAACCCTATATCTCTCTTGATTTCACTTTACTTCCCAAAATTTATAACAAGACTCCA
>CANXYI010254359.1:0-18787 GCA_948208565.1 Hura crepitans | reverse complement strand
TCTATATCCTCAGGCTTATTTCGCATCTTCAAGATCTTTTCCCTCCATCTTTATAAATAATTAGAAAACTCTCATTAGATTTGCTTAATCAATTCTAAGTCCTTCAGGGTGATATCCACACTGGCATTATTAGCGTACTGCTTACTGAACGCCCTTGCCAGCTCAGTCAAATCTTCTTTGACCCTTTTATCTTGATAATGGTACCAATCCAGAGCTTGTCCTATAAAAGACATACTAAATAAGTTCATGATCTATCCTTTTATGAGCTGAGTGGCCCTCATAGCTACTGCATATTGCTTCAAATGAGTGTGAGGATCTGTAGTTCCATCAAGCTTACTCAAATCAAGCATTTTGAACTTGTGGGGCATAGAGTGATCAGGCCTCAAACTGATACCATTTAAATCAATATCTTTACCCCCAGTTACCAGTCGGGACATAGCTTCCATCTTCTCATTCAATTTCTTCCACTGATCATTCTCAAGCACTTTAGAAGGGGGTACCCTATTGTAAGACTTCACCACTTGTGGTATCTCATCATCAGATGACTAATAATCTTTAGGTTCGCCAGCTATCTCCTTCCCTTCGTTGGTCCCGAAAGTCTGCCCTACCTCTTGAGTGCTCTACCTGTGAGACAAAGCACTGGTCATCAACGCCGTCATCCTCCTTTCCATCTCAGCCATGGCTTCCATGAATATAGCCTTTGTCACATATTCATCAGAAGACATGTTTCCTCTTTTGGATTGGACTGGTACTTCTAAGTGAACTCTGTTAAGGTGTTTGCCAACTCTTTTCCACTGAGCAGTGAGTGAAGGATTAATGATGGCTATTATAAATAAGAAAGATTAGACATGATGCATGATATGTAAATGCATGTATATGATATGTCAGATGACAAACACAAGCAACAATCCTTCTAACCTTATCACTCCCACACATGTGGTCTTAGCCATTCTTCCTAGCTGGGCTTACCTAAACATCATCAAGGGATGCATAGGTTCGAACATGGGCCTGATTAGGCCCAATAACCCTTTGTATTTAAAGTGCAAGCAAGAATGGTGACCCTAGGACATTTATATCTTATTTGATGTGAAATTAAGGTGGGCCCATCCCGAACAAAAAGGCACAATGGGCTTGCCCCCACTTCAAATAAGGCTAAATGTAATTAGGTCCACATAGCAATCATAAATGCAATCACAATCTCTTAGGGTCATACAACCTAGGGGAAGTTGCTAAGCTTGACTACATGGGCTCATGGTTTTAGTCAAAAGGCTGATAGGCTCCCACAAGTAGAGGTCCCTCCTAATGGGTCTTTCCAATCAAAGATAATAGCGACCAATTAGTTCACCTTTTTATATGCCCGAAGGCATGAGGCTTTTGAGTGATGGATATGCTAGCACTTCTCCATTCTTGAATGAAAAATAGAGTCGTATTTCACAACACCATCTAGGGTAAAAGGGATATAATTTATATAAGATGCAATGCATGAGATTGATAAAAATTAGAATATTTGGATGACATATTATTTGGGCACTTTCAGATTAAAATTTCTCAGTCCCCAGTGGAGTCACCACTGTAGAGATTATGTATTTTTACCATGGATGAGAGTGATTAGTGGAGTTGCCACCTGGCTTCTACACTCGGATCTCTGATCTTCTATACTAGAAAGGTTCAGAATTTCAGATCTTATTTATGCCCCAATAATATGTTGTCCATGTATATTGTAATTTTAATCAATCCCTATCAAACAAGCATGCATTATATTTAAAGCAGTTATGTCACCATTCCACGTATAAGAAGTAAATTGCAGTATTTAAAAGAAATATGACAAGTTCATTGTACAACCAAAAATCGGATCATTAATTAGTTGTTATTTGACCTGACAACTACTCATAATTCCATAGAAATTGGTGATAATTGCCTAACTCTTATCTTTAGGAGATTGGCCTTCGAAAATACATTTTATTATTGTGACTTTTGATTAAGAAAATACAAATCCATTTTGTTAAGGAAACACCAATTAATTATGTATAAAATTGTTTAATGTGAAAGTTAGGTTTTAACATGTAAAACAAGTTATTTACCAGCTATTACAACCCTAAAATAAGCAATAAAGTATAAATAGTGCAAAGAAATAATCCAAAGCATTATAATGGTCCTGTCCGAATAGCGTTAGGTTTGTACGGACTCTTTGAGGCTCTGAAATATGTCCGTGTGGACCATTGCTTATAAGGGTTATATGACTGCTCGGACTATTACTCCAGTGATAAGGGTTACTTGCATACAACTCAAAAGAAGAGATTAATAACACCAAATAGTGGTCCATGAGAACCTAATGACAATGTCAAACAGAATGATTGTACAATATGATACAGTTATAAGGGCATGCTAACATGGTGAACAAAATATGTTAAAACTAATAGACAAGGCAAACATGATATTGTTATCATACCATGGTCCGTACGGACCTTATATTACATACATATTCAATTTATAGGTCTGTGCGGACCTTTGACCATATACATATTCAATTAATAGGTCTGTATGGACCTTTTACCACATACGTATTCAATTAATAGGTCCGTGCAGACCTTCTATCATTCAAAATAGATCCTTGTGGACTTAGTCACCAGTTTTAGAATGTAAGTGCAATTACAATTTTCCATGAATGATTAGAACATTCTTAAGCTAATTTGAGAGGTTAACCTACTCCTATAATTATCGTAGGGATTACGTAGAATCACCTCATATGACGATTAATCATACGAGATCATCGATTAAGCAAACAACTCAAATAAATTAATGAATATGATGAAATGAGCCTTAAATCTTACCTTGAAGTTAGCACCAAGCAACAAGACAATGGTTAGGTTTTGGAAAAATGATTATTTTAGTGAGGGCTTAGGACTAGTAGAATTAATTTTGTGTTAATTGTCTTTAATTATATCTTCTATGTATTCTTCTCTTATTAGGTCCTCCCTCCCTTTTTCATACCCCAAAGTGGGTATTTATAGTCTTAAGGCTTAGGTATTTCATCCAGAGGAGGTAGAATCCCTCTAGGATTAGGATTTAGTGCCTGAATAGGAATTTCACACTTCTGGAAGTTTTTCATCGATAGGTCCGTGCAGACTTGTACGGCTTAGTCCATGCGGACTTAGGCATAGTTTTCCCACTGGTCTGTAGGCTTTGGGCTAGGTTGGATAAGTCTGTATAGACATGGGCTTTGGCTTGTCTATACAGAATTATGCCATGGTGGTTCATGTAGACTTAGGTTTCAGGTTACTTGCCTTGTTGCTTGAGCCTATTTCTAGTTATCATCATAGGGCTAAAAAGGTGAATAGGTCCATATTGCAGGGGCTCCCCCTTCGTACCTTCATTATAATCAGTGTTGGGCTTAGGCCTAAGCCCTCCACTACTGACACAGATTCTAATTTTTTATGTAATTGGGGTAGCACCGCGAGCTTTTTTGGTTGGGTTAAAGTCCGAATACATAAGAAAGTCCTAAACCCAAAATTGAGGCACCTACAATAGGCATCTATATTCGATGTAGCTTCGCAGTAGGTAAGGTGAATATTTATAACTCAAGTACTTTGATGTGCACTATTACACTAGCATTTCATAACACACACCAAAGTAAGGGCAACTGTAGACGTTTGGCTTTTGGGTTTAAAACTTTTCTGTGGATTCAAACCTTGACTCGACCTAAAAAGCTTACAGTACAATTCGAATTACAAAAAAAATAAGAATCCATGTCGGTAGCGGAAGGCTTGGGCCGATGATGATAACTAAAGACAGGCTCAAGCAATAAGGCAAGCAACCTAGAACCTTAGTCCATACCACCTTGGTACAAGTCCATTTAAGTCCACATGAACTGATATAGACTTAGCCTAAAACTAAGCCCAAGGCACATGAACCAGCCGGGTGAACACAAAACCTAGGTCCGCACGGACTTAGTGACAAAAGTCCATACAGACCCACTAACGAAAAACTTCTAGAAGCGTAATCTTCTTATTTGGACTCTGATTCCTAATCCTACTAGGATTCCTCCTATTTTTGGATGGGAATACTCCCTAAAAAATACTATAAATATCCCTTCTATTAACCTATTTCACAGCCAATAATCATTAAGAATAATCCCAAAATTTTGAGGGTCCAGGCATGAACTCTAAAGCAGGAATCGCTCTTCTAGACCTTAGCCCACATTAAAAAATAATTGTTCTTTCTAAAACCCTACCTTCGCATTATTGCTTGAAGCTTATTTACAAGGTAAGATCTGAGGCCTCTATTTATATTTACCTCCATTCATTCATGTTGCTTCTATAAACCGATGATCTTCCATGATTAATCATACGTGAGGCGATTCTATGTTTTCCTTTGCGTGATTAGTTTGTCATTCTCTTAGTTATAATCATCATTTAGGCATACATCATGATTATTCATATTTATATCACACAAGTTGTTATCATTATGTTTGGTATTGTTCTTAGGTCCTCATGGAACATTATTTGTGATACTAAACTTTCTCTTTGAGTTGTATAAGAGTGACTGTTCTTACTGGGTAGGAGGTCCGAACGAACATATTATCCATGATACATCATAGTCAGCACGAACATAAATTGGAGTATTAGGGAGTTTGCACGGACTTGATGACGTAGAGATGGGATTAAATAGCTTACTCTCTATTTGTTTATTTGGTTTTGTACTTTTTATTTCTTTTAACTATTTTGGGTTGTAATAGGTAGATTAATAACTCGTTTTATACGCCAAAATGCCTAACCTCACATCAATGCTTTGCTACCTAATTAATTGGTGTTTTCTTAATAAAATGGTTTTGAGTTTTCCGTAATAAAAGTCACATAAAAATATATTTTAACAAAAGCCAATCTTCTAGAGATGAGAGTTGAGCAATTATTACCAATTCCTACAGAATTAAGGGTAATTGTCAGGTCAAACAACAACTAATAAATCGCTCGATTTGTGGATATTCATTTACATTTATGTTTGTTTTATATTCTTAATATTGCAATTTATTTCCCCTAAGTGAAAAGGTGACATGTATATTTTAATTAAAATGCTTGTTTGCATGATACGTGATTGATAAACATTAGAATATAAAGGAAAATATATTATTGGAGTATAAATAAGATCTGATTCTAAACCTTTTCTGAGCAAAAGATCAGTAGTCCTAATATAAAGTTAGGTGGCAACTCCAAACACTAACCGTCTCGTCTTCAATAAAATACAATAAATCTACAATACCCAATTGGGATTCATTAATATTTAATTCAATTATTTAGAAAATAAATAAGAAGCAACCTTCTTAAACACTTGACACTAAATCTAAAGTGCCAGTCAACCCTTCTAAACTACTAAATCCTATCTCATCACGGAAGATCTACGGGATAAGCAACCCTAAAACAAAGAGACTTGCTAGTTGCTAATTGAAAACTCTTTCTAGTACGAATAATTATAAGGCCACTTCTATGCCTTAAAAAATGAAAAATTAGACAGCATTTACGCTTTCAATTTATATAGACTCATTTGATATATAAACTTTCTTAGTTTTCTTACTTTAACAATTGGAAGACATTTATATAAAAGCGAAAGAAGAATTTTGAAAAAAAAAACTATGATTTAGGTATTAATTATTATTTAAATTAATTGTTGAAAAAATGAATAAAAATTTGAACTTGACATGCAAAATACTAAAACGAAAAAGTTAATGTCAAAATGATTTTAAGAATAATCAAAATATGTGTAATTATCTTTTATTAGCATTTAGGATAATTAAAATACATATAATTATTTTATTTTATGTTTACATATTTCAATTGTAATAATCTTTTGTGTTACTAAAATTAGACAACTTAATTTTATGTTCACATATTTTATTAGTGTATAGAATAATCAAAATACATGTAATTATTTTATTTTTATAATAAAATTTTTAATTATTTTTTAAACAATGCCTAAAAAGTACGGTATGAAATTTAGAGTCTAAAGTTGGAACTGAATCGTTGAATCAAGTTCAATAAAATATAAAATTTAAACTAACCATTAAATTTTAGAGATAAATTCCAATTTAATAAAAGTTCAAACTTTAAACGATCTAAAACTAATTTTCAGCACATTCGATTTCAAACCAATTTAACATCAAAATCGACATTTTGCCCTACCGAACTATCACGTATATTTATAATCAACTTTTATTTATATATTTAAGAAAATAAAGAATTGCAGGCATAACATATCAAAGTACTTTCTTAAATGTTGTATTTTCCTTTTAGAGTCATAACTTTGGGCTTGCAAATGGCTTCATTGAAAATTTGTCTCCAAGATACAATGCTGGCTTAATTTTAGAATTTATACCAATAATAATAAAAAAATTTTATTATAAAAAAATACTTAAATATTTAAAAATTTTTAAGAAAAGTTAGTTCCATCGATTTTATGATATTTTCAGTTGATAAATGAAGATATGATTATTGATATCAATTGAAAAATATCATGTAGTAGTACCACAACACTCCATAACTAAAAACAATAGATACACCAATTGTAAAGTTATAATGTAGTGATTTTTTTTCTAATAAATACTTGGTATTATCACATGTATAATTAACACGTTATTTTTAATCCTCAAATAACATAAAATTCTTATATGATAATTTTTTCACTCATATTAATAGTTATGTTATCATTTATCAATTGAAATCTAATAAAACTTATTACAATTATTTTTGTTGATAATTTTTAAATATTTAAATATTTTTATATAAATTTTTTTATTATTATTAATCTATTATTAAGGTAAAAAATAAATTACTATCGATGAAATTACCTAAGTAGTTTTTTTTTTTTTTTCACTTGAAGAAACGTTAACCAATTTGAACTTTTGATAGCCAACAAGAAATGTAGAGAAAAATAACGGAATAGCTGGAATGAGTAACAAATATTGTGTGTGTATAAGGCTGTTATTTTTCTAAAATATATAAAGCAACAGTTATCACACAATCATATAAGGATGTTAGTACACAATCAAAGACAACAGTTAAATTCTAACTTTAACTATTACTAGTTGTGTTTAACGTTAATAAACCAACAAAATAATTGTTATGAAATTTTTTGTTTGAATTGATTTGTAGTATGTAACCGCCTTCATCTCGGATTTTCCTGCTACATTCACTCTCCTCTCCTTCAAATACTCCCCCCTCTCTCTCTCTCCTCTTTTCCCAGAGAGAGGCTCTAATTTCCTTTCCTCTCCTCCCCTCCTCTCTCTGTGGCCCGGTTATGTCTTCTTCGACCTCCGATGTCTCCCCGATATGCGCCGACACCGACATTATACGTGAATCGTCTTTCTCAAGAAGGCGATGCTGTTTCTGTTTTCCTTTTCTAAACACCGAATCCTCACGGCCTGGCGGAGGTACGTTATTCTGGCAACGGATTAATCCTCTCGATAACTGCTCTCCTTCGGCTGCCACTACGGATTATTCCGCCGCGGGTGACAGCGAGCAGTGGTGGAAACGGGGATGGAAGAAGATGCGGGAGTGGTCGGAGATCATCGCCGGACCGAGATGGAAAACGCTTATCAGGAGGATACATAGGAGGAGGGGTAGGCAATGGAATAATAAATTCCAGTATGATCCTTCAAGCTATGCCCTTAACTTCGATGAGGGGCCGGGCCAAAATGGTCATTACGATGAGGATCTTTTGGGCCGTGGATTCTCGTCCAGGTTCTCTCTGCCGCCAGGTTCTGCTAAATCCTCTCTGGATTTCGACAAGGAAGGGGCCTTTTTCACGTGACCTCCACGTGAGTTAAGAGGTTAATTTCAATATTAAAGTTAAATATTTAAAAGAGGAGGGATTGAGAATATTTTTTGTGCTTTTTGTTTTTTTTTTTCTTAAAATAATACATTGTCTTTGTGTTTCTATAATATGTCACAATTATAATATGGAATTTTCTATTGATTTAGTGCGAAAAAGAAAATAAGATGTATATATCAACTTTTTTTTGGAAAGTATATATATCTTTTTCTTTAAATTATATATCAACTTTAGATGTCAATTGATTATTTTATATAATTTTGTTTATGATGTTATTACTTTTTTCAATATAAAGAAGTGGTCAATTGATTATTAGTTATTACTCTATTTTTTTTTAAAAAAAAAATTTCTTTCATGAAAGGGTAAATAGGCTTTTATATTTAGCATTACTAAGCTTCTTGTAATTTAATTAAATTAATATCACAATTAAAAATCAAAATTGAGCTTAGTTGACTATATATTACCACCTAGGACCAAACAACTCTTTTATGCCGTATGGACCATGATGATATGGAGTCTTTGGTATCGGAGGAATGCTCCCACCGCTGTTGAAAGCCAAGCAACAGTGTACTATTTCTTAGATGATCAAGAAACCAAATTATCGCCCCAGGTAAATGACATGCATAAGCTAGTGGTAAATTTCTTCTCGTCCAAGAAGCCACACCCGTTAACCTTAGTGTACTCGCACAGTGCCAAAGAAAAAGGACTTGATGTGCAACGAGTTTATTAATACCTTAACCATCATTTTGGATAGGAAAAATACATAAAAATACAATAAAATTATTTTGTTATACACTTGATTTTTGCCGATGATTTTTTTTTTGGGTTAAATTTGTAACTTTGAATCTTAATTTTTTTTTCTAATTAAATTTCAGTATTTATTTTTTAGGGTAAATTTTGTTTCTTTGTGGAATATAAGAAAATAATTTTCTCTTGAATAAAAATTTTTAGTTCTCTATAATTTTCTTTAACAAAAAATGTAGATACTATAAATACCATTGATAGTGAGCGGTTCTTTTTTCAACAGCCAATTTCATAGCAAAATTAAGAGAGAATTTTTGTATGAGGCCAATATGTGAAGAATATGCAATTCATGCTTATGAGAGCTGGTTATTCAAACTTAAAATAACTTTTGGTATGTTTTATAGTACCTTGATTTGTGAATATTTTGAATAAGGTTTTAAATGTAATTGGATTTTAAGGTTTGAGTATTGTACTCTATTGATGTATCCCTTTAATTATGTCTAGTGGATTTTTTGCTCTTTCGCTCGTGGACATAGGCTTGGTATGGAGCCGCGTTAAAAATTGTGTGCATCTTTAATTTGATTTATTTTGTTGTTTGCATTCATTATATATATATATATATATATATATATATATATAAGTATTTTGTTCCATATTTGAATGATTAATAGTGATTAAGCCATGCTTGTCTTGTCCTCTTAACAAGTTTTCTTTCCTCTCTCTTGCATTAGCTAAGTAGAGCCTTTTTATTTCGTTTCTAATTTGTGACTCCTTTTTCTTTTTCTTTTTTAAATTTCTAATGGACAACCACCTAGCAAATGTTGATTCCATGTGTTCTGAGCTCTTCATTGAATTAGAAGATGATTGATTATAAAAAGTGACTCATTTCTTCAAGAAGTTGATGATTACCATTAGTGTTTAGTCGATCGTTTTCTCACCGAAAAAGGAATAAGTTTCCAATCTATGAAGCCCATTCTAGCCTCTATATGAAGACCTATTATGGGGGTAAACATCAAGCAACTACAAGATAACAAATTTTTGTTCTAGTTTTTTCGTGAGTTAGATTTCAAGAATATTGTAGACAAAAACCCATGGACTTTTGATAAGCATGTGCTCATTTTCCATCAGGTAGGAATACATGAACTTCTACTCAAATTCCACCTTTCAAAATCTACCTATTTGGTTCAATTACACAAGCTTCTTATTGGTTTCATGTTTGAACGATTTGCAAAAGGGATTGGTAATTTCATAAGTGAGTACATCAGTTCTAATTCTAATAATTTTATAGGTCTTTAGACGGATTATATGCGAATTATAGTGGCAATTAATGTAAGGGACTTGCTAAAGTGAGAAATGAGGCTTAAGAAAGTAAGAAGGGAATGGTTTTTTTTTTCTTGTCTCTGTTAATATGAAAGCTCCATTTATTCCGTTTTGTTTGCAATTTCTTGGGACATACATAAAACTATTGTTTAAAAGTCTTTAACAGTACTATAGGAAAGGTCTAGAGATTATATGATGAACCAATTCAAGTTACAAGCAAAAGCTAACTTCAATGCTGTGGTGAAAAATGGCTTGGTTCCTTAGCTTTTGATACAAAATTCAGTTTAGTTATATGTTTAGGTGACTCATCAACTTCAAGTGACTCTCCATTTCCAAATCACAATTCTCAAGAATGGGTGACAGTGCCTTTTATTAGAAATAAAACAATAGCTAGAAATGAGAATCCCAATACTCAATAGCAATATGCCCAGAGTGAAAACTGGGATGTTAATATGATAGAAGGCAATAAGAATATTTTAGAGGAAAATACTCTTTCAGATGGTTTAATTGTGCAAAATATCAAACATCATTGCTCTAAAAAAGTCATTCCAACTGGATTTAATGGGCTTAACTTTCCTTAAAACTAAGAAAATCTTCTTATTCCAAAAAACGTGATAAGGGTAGGTTCTATCGCTCAAGCCCACCTATCGCAGTGATTACCTTAAGCTGGAACTGCCATGGTCTAGGCCATCTATGTATAGTTCAAATCCTCAAGCATTTTGTTAATGCATTGAAACTCAAATTTATTTTCTTAATGAAAACTTTATCGAAGCAAAACTGTCTTAAATCTCTAAGACCTCTCTATTTTGAAGGTTGTTTTTGTGTTGATTGTAATGGAAGAAGTGGAGGTCTTACTCTTCTTTGAAAATCAAAAGACAATGCAAAACTTACTAATTTTTTTCCAAAATCACATTGATATGGAGGTTTCTTCTCATGATGGGAAAAAATTTGGCATTTAATAGGTTTCTACAGATTCCTTAAATGGCATAGAAGAAGAGAAAGCTAGAGTTTTTTTTATGACAACTATCTAGTATTTCAAGCCTCCCATAGTGTTATCTTGGAGATTTTAACGATTTACATTTTTCTTTAAAAAAAGAAAGGGTCTACACATACTCGTTGGTGCATGAAGGGTTTTAGTCTTGCCTTTATTGTGGGCTTCTTGACTTGGGTATGATAGGACACTCTTTTACTTAGAAGTGGTGTTAGGGCATTTCTTCATTAATCGAGGAGCATCTTGATAGAGCTCTTATTAATTAGAATTGGAAATCCCTTTTTCCCAAAACTCTTAAAGTTTCTAACATGGAGGTAAATCTTTAGACCATTACAAATCTGCTTGAATCTTGATTTCATCTCTTTCACTCATAAATATAATTACTTTTGTTAAAAAATGCTTAGCTTAAAAATTCCAGTTGTGCCAAAATTGTTGAGAAACTTAGACTTTTAACTCTCATGCTTTTATAAAAGAAAAAATCAAGCAATGCAACACTAATCTTACCGATAGGGGGAAATCTCTAATTTAGTTATTTTAAGGGAAAACTCAACCGTTTCAAATGAGTAATGACAACCAATAAGAATGCAACTCACCTCAATCTTTAGAGGCTTTTAAGCAGGTAAGAGAAGGCTTTTTTGAAATTTTGAATCAAAATGAAATTTTTTAGAGGCAACGATCAAAAACCTTTGGCTAAAAGATGGCGACTAGAAAACAAAATATTTCCATGCTTATGCAACCAAAGAAAGCGTAAGAACTCTTTCTCAAAACTTCTTAATCATTAAAGTGTATGGTGTGACAACCATAATGGTCTTGATAATCTAATTATGACCATTTCTTAGAGTTATTCTCCTCCCCCATTTCTAACTTTGATGTCATTATGAGCTTTATAGATAGAAAAGTCATAGTAGAGTAAAATGATTTACTATTAAAACCCTTTTCAGAAGATGAAGTAAAATATGCACTTTTTGCTATGAATCTATATAAAACCCCAAGCCTTGATGGAATGAACGTTGCTTTCTTTCAATAATTTTAGAGTATTTTAGAAAAGGACATCACCAAAGCTTGTGTTTCATACATTTCCACTTGCTCTCTCCCAATAGGGATTAATGACACTATGATTGTTCTCATTCCTAAGAAGCAACAAGTCCAACCTGTTATATGCTCTCTGACCTATCTCATTTTGCTATGTAATCTACAAAATTATAGCAAAAATGCTAGCCAATCAGCTCAAGTAGATACTTCCAAGTATAATCTCTCTAACCTAAAGTGCCTTTGTTACTAAAAGACAGATCACTGACAACATTATGTTGGCTTTTAGGTTTTTCATTTCCTCAACAAAAAGAGAATAGGTAGAAGAGCCTTTGTAGCTTTAAAAATCAGCATGAGCAAAGCTTTTGATTGTGTCAACTAAAATTTCTTAATCAACATTGTGTTTCGCCTAGGAATTAATCAAATTAAGGTCAATTTGATTTTCTCCTGTATCTCAACTATCAAATATTTTATCTCTCATAGGGGAAAGCTTATTAGTCATATCCATCCAAAAAGAAGATTTCATCAAGGAGATCCTCTCTCTTTATACCTCTTTATCATTTGTGTTGAAGCTTTTTTTTATTGTTATAAATAATAACAAAAATCTTTTGGTGCACTTCAAGGTTCCAAAATTGCCCCTAGAGCCCTTTCTTTATCTCACTTCTTTTTTGCATATGACAACCTTCTCTTTTTCAAAGCTGATTGTATTGATGTTCTTGAAATAAACAAATCCTTGCTAACTAGGAACAAGCTTGAAGGCAAAGCATTAATCTTTATAAATCCTCTATCACTTTTAGTAGAAACCCAAATGAAGACACCTAAAGTTCCATTGTCTCCTATATAGGCGTTCGCCTTTGCTCAAATGGGTGATCTATATTGTAACACCCCAAAAATCGATGTCTTTATTGGAATTAAAAATCTAGAAAAATAATTGAGTATAAATTTTCCCATAATAATAAGTGATAAAAAGATTAAAAATAAAATAATGCCAAGAGAAAAGGAATTAAGAGGAGAGTATAACTTGAGGAATATAAGCCATTTGATGGATAAAAGGGAAATTAATCCTAGCCATCCATCCTAAGCCATATAAAAGGAAGAAAGATGGCAGTAAAGAGGAAAAACAAAATAATGTAACCTCTCCACTACCATTTTCAATCTTATAGACAATCTAAGGGCATACGACTCACCAATCAACAAGGTAAAGCACCATCTACTCTTTAAGCTCTTCATAAATTTATTTGATTTCTAATTTAAGCATTTTATCTCAGGGTATTATGTGATTGTGGTGGCTACCAATGAGATTCAAGAGGAGAGGGGAGAGGGATTAAATCAAGAATTAAAGGGATAGGAAATTAATGAAGTATAAATCAAATTCCTATCGATTTGAGCATCTTAATCTATGTGTACATAAACTAAATCCTATGGTTATTATTACAATTATTGTGGAATTGAAGTCTTAGGGTTCAATTTATCTATACTGATTTTTTTTATTTAAATGGTGAAATTAATGTTAACTATTGAGTTTTTGATGTGATAATCATGAGATTATTGATGTAGAATTCATGCAAATTGATTAGGCATGAATTAGAAGACATGGCATGAATTGGATTGAGTTTCATTGAATTATTCATAGTTTGCTACTAGAAATTTGATGAAAGAGGTTGCCAGTTCAAAAGCCTTATGCCTATAAGCCCATAGGACTCATGGTCATGACCCTGTAGAAGTGATGAACAATGTCAAATGAAATTAAAGCCTTACGGCCATGACCTCAAGGGGGCTTATGACTGTGAACCCTAAACATTACCCGAGTCATGTGTTTTCTCAAACAAATTTCTAACGTTTTCAAATGGATTTTCATAACTCTTTTAAACATGTTTTAACATATTTTCACTATTATTTAAGTGGTTAAATGATCATATATATGTATGAAATGAATGAATATGAAAATGGGAGTCTAACAAAACAATCATGCTATGTAAGGTAAGTCAAGATCATATGATTATTCTTGATGTGAGTCTGTATACATTACATTAGATACCTAAATGCAATATTTGGGAATGCTTGTGGTATTCATGATGAGTAATGAACCGTAACATGAATTAATGTATACTTGATTTATGACATTATTAATAACTAAGGCATGTAAATAGAGCATATGCATAATAAGCTTTTAACATACAATTGAATAATCATGTGAGCTATTACGACTATAAATATTGTAAATTGACATGTGACCTTGAATTGGCATCTTGTTATGCAATTGTATGCATATTATAAGATCCAACTATATTTGAATGATTAAAAGAGCATGATAGTACAATTGTTACATTGAGTTGATATTGGATACTAAAATGCCATGTATAAATGATAGTTATGATGGTTAATTTATGCTAAATAAAGACATGAGATTATTAAATTGAACTTGTGATTTGTGAATTATTGCCATGAAAAGACATGATGCCAATATATCATGATAAATGACATAAAGCTTCTTATTGACAAAAAAAATACTACTATTACTATACTATAAGCATAATTATTGATAAATGAAATGGTGCCTTAAATTGGTAACTGATACATAATTGCCATTACATTATGAACATATTATTGTCATATTAAAGCATGAAATATTGCAACAATTATAAGTAATTGAGAATATTGATATTGTGCCCATGTATTCTTAGACTAACATTATAGTGTTGGGATAAATTGGCATGCCACTAGGGTCTTAATAGTATTGCACTTACATTAATTACTATTATGGGTGAAGCTGTGTAAGCTCCGAGAGTGCTGCACAATTGATTCTATTGTGAGTATAGCTGCATAAGCCTAGAGAGTATTGTACAACTGAATACTATATGGGCACAGCTGTGTAAGCTTTGAGAGCACTATATAACTAAGTAACTAAGCACATTGACACATTAATTGTGGGTACGGATGTGTAAGTCCTAAGGACACTGTACAACCCATTATCCAGTCTATATTAGTCTTAGAATACATTAGGCAACACAAAATAAAGCAAATGGAAATGACGAAAATTTTGAAATGACTGATACCTCAAATCAATTATGTTTAATATGATACATGGAATCTTACTATAATTTTCATGAGTTATGTTACCATGTATTGCATTTAATAATAATTTGACAACACAAGTCACTAATTGAACTGGTAAGTATAGGTAAAAGTATGCGTTACATGATTCAACGACATAATTATTATTATTTCATGATATGAAACCCATTGTGATTATTGCTTATATCTATACTTAAAGCTAGACCGAGAATTATTGACTAAATATATGTAGACCAATGAAGTTTAATGTGTATGTGATACATAATGTCAAGGGAACGTGTTTAATGTGTTTAAGTTTTAATGACGTGGAAAATTGCCTATGAGAATTATGGTAATAGTGATGTGTTAAATTGAACTAAGATCCTATGAAATCATGTTGTGTATAAAAAAAATATAATGAAGTGTATATGTTAATGTAAGCATAAAGAACTAGACTACATAAGGGTAATGGTAGGTAACAAGATGTCTGAGAGATTGCAAACAAGAAGGTAGACATAAGAGCTAAATTACTTTAACTACAAAGTATTAGCTATGAAAGTGAAAATAATTGATATGATAAAGAAGAGGTGAACATGTTTAAATGTTAGATAGAATTGAGATGTATAAAGATGTGGAAATTATGACATGTTTATGGTAATGTGAATGGGTTAATTTTGTATATGTAGATTTGAGCACCTAGTGAACTTAATAGTGCTATAAATCAAAAGAATTAGAAATGTCATTTCTGTATGAAATATATGTTTGAGCGAATGTCATTATTTGCATGGTTGTAATGCACATTCATATGGGACCTTGAATTTTGACAATCAAATTTATAGGAGTAGAATGACTCATAAGATAAGAGTACCATAACATTATGACAACAAATTGGGAACATAATAAGGATGTAAAATTTGTTTGTGCAAAATAAGTTATACATGCACAAGATATGCTATAATAATGATATGTGAATAGTGTGATTGTCTAAAATTATGGATCATAGTAAAGTCTAATTTATATACCACTAAACAAAATTTACTTAACTTGTTGTGTTTTCCAAACGTAGATAGTGGATTGAGCTTTGACAAATGAGGCAATTTGCAAAGTGGGATCTATAGTTGGAGTATGAGAGCATACTATGTAATTTTGCATATGCTGATATAATTCTATTCAAATTCCTTTGGTCAATTATTTTGTTTTTGTTAAGTTTCTAGTTTGGGTTTTGTAAAGCTTTTAAACTGTGGTTTAGTTTCCATTTGATTTTAGTCTTTGGTTTGGGCTAAATGTTGTAGCACTTTACTACTTTTCTATATTCTTTGGTTTGATATTTGTGATAATGTAGTTATGAATGTGTATATAAGTGATGGAAAAGGTTATCAGTTGAGAGACAAGCTTACACTTGATAGTGTAACATTATATATATGAGATATATGAATAGAGGCATGTGTGAACATTGGTATATTTGTTGCCCTAAACATGTAATATGGCATTCCTCTATCTAGTGTCCTAAGATATAAGAGCAGAGGCATCACGTATATTTATAGTTTAGCAACGAACCAATCCGTAGCTAACATGGCAAATTCTGTAGCTAAATATGCTTAACTAGGATTTTGCTAGTTTAGCTATGGAAAAAATTATGTTCATAAAATGCTATGCTTAACTAGGATTTTGCCAGTTTAGCTATGGAAAAAATTTCATTCATAAAACGCTTGTAGGCAAGCGCATTGCTACGGATTTTGCATTGGTAGATAATAATTAGTAATGGATTTTTTCCATAACTAAAAATTAAAAAATCCATAACTAATTTAGACATTAATTCATAGTCTAGAATTTGATTTTAACCTTAGCAACGGGCTTTTCCTTCACTAATCCATTTATAATTTTTTAAATTTTGTAATAAAAAATCTATTTTAAAAAGTTAGTTACAAAATTTTCTATCCCTAGTTTTATCCTTGATTTTTTTAAAAAATAATATAGCTACGAAATTATCTATTGCTATCCATAGCTATATTTTTAAAAAAAAAAAATTAAAAATAGTATATTTCTCCTTTAAAAAAAAGCATCCAAAATTCAAATCAACTATATTCTCAAATATCAGTTATTCTCAAGTATCATATTAATTACTAAACTTACATTAATAAACCTAAAATTAACAAATTGAATTTAAATTGAATGATTGTACAAACAATTATCATAAATTATATTTCTATCAAATAATAAAACAAGTTGAATCAAACTCTTTTCTCTTTATTTCCTACACATTCAAAATTATCGTAGAATTAAATATTTAAAAAATAAGGCAGAATATTTGTCACAACCTATTACCTTAAATACAATAATTAAACCTATACATAGTATTAATCGGATTTTAAGAAATTTTCATAGAATTGCCCCGAACTTCTACATTACCACCTATAATAAAAAATTAAACACGTCTAATAATCCACCCAAAACCCCAAATAACTTCAAACCCATAAAGCAAACTATTCATAAAGTTTAATTATCAACCCAAACAATAAATGAACATCTCACATTCCATAAATATATCTAGTCTTTGCAAGCCGAAACAAAGTGATCATCAAATTCATGAAATAACTATTCCATAAACACATGTTACATTTACTACATATCTTTATATTCATATACATGCCAAACCAAAATAACCCTAAGAACAAGTTCAAAAGTTCTCAAACTATACATCAAAAACTTCAAGTCGATTTTCAAGCTTTATAGGCAACTCGACTAACAGACAATGGATCCAAAATCTGAAATCTTGAACCTAAATCCTACGCATGGAAAGTCAACTATCGTGCTAAGTCATCGAATGACTTAGTGGTGCAATAAACTTTAAAATAATCATATATAATTTGATTCATAAAAAGGAAAACAACATTTTGAAATTTACAACATAAAACACTCATTAAAATATGTTTCTTGTTATCAATTAAGTCATGTATAATTACATTGTCATATTACAATATCAAAATACCATTGTTATACACACACACATATATAAAATTCTTGATTAAACACTATTCTTTTAACCTTTGTATAGTTGTATTATATGTGCATGCTAATAATAATACATAAGATTTTGAAGTTATTTCAAACATCATAAATCTTATTCAATCTTGACTTTCATTGTATAATGATTAATATGACTATTCTTAAATTTTCCAAATTATTACCCAAAATAAATTTTAGAGGTAACAAAAAGTTAGATACTGAGAATTAAAATAAGAATGGTTACAACTTAAATAATATAATGGTAGATAGCCTGAGTAACAGATTGTGGTACCACTACACTGTGACTGGCATGCCGGTCTATCCAACTCTATTCCTATTGGCGTTACTAAGGGCACTTATGTCATTTTATAATCATTTAATGATTGAATTCATTATCGTTCAATCAATAATAAGCATATAACCATTTAAATTATCATAACACATTTTATAATCTTGTAAAGCAAAGAACATTTGTCATAGTCATTAGCATTGAGCATTGAAACGAGTAAGTGCCATTTATCACATGCATGTATATTGATCACATACATATTTCAAATTTTACTGCACAAACCTCTATTTATAATTTTCTTTTTTCCAAGTTAACATTGTAGATAATTTTTGTTAATCCCTTTACCTTTCTCTTTGTCTTTCTCTTAATCTTCAACTATTCACATCAAATATTTGAATTAATCCTATATTTATATTAATGCTGTAATGACCAGAAAATCGCAACTCTCGTGAATAGTACTTTTCTGAGGTGAATAGTACTTATTGAAACCTAAGTCGCACTAAATGTACCGATGGGTAGCATTAATTATAAGA
>CANXYI010254243.1:0-12334 GCA_948208565.1 Hura crepitans | reverse complement strand
ACATAAAAGATATGAGTATATATACCTAGGCATGCTGAAAGTTGTGGGGTAGTAATAAATGCCTAGTTTAGAAACTTCTTTCTTTAGGTATATTGTATATTGTGTTCTAAGAAATGGAATATGTGTATTGTGTTAAAGAGCAAAAAGGCTTATAAAACTTGAGTGTAATTGTAATATGGTAAGTAGTTTGAAAACACATATGATAAGCTACTTAAATTGTATGTAGATTCATTCATGCTAATTCAGTGAACAAATAATATACCCATCTTTTAGGAAAGTGCCACTAATATGCCTTTGATAAGAAGAGTTTTGTTTTATTTAAGCAAATATCTTAATCATATCTGAATCGTATTTACAACATTCTATAAGTGTATAAATGTTGGGATTTTACTACGTAGAATGCTTAAAGCAATTGTTATACTATGTGCAAGTTTTGGAAAAGATGTTGAGAAAGACATCAATATGGTATAGTCTTAGTTAGAATCTAAGAAGCAATAGCATTGAGATGAATGTCTAGTTGTATTTTTAAATGTCAAGTGTGTACATATGTGATATTTTTATGTAAATGTGTATATGGCATATATACTGAGTTAATAAGTCAAGTATGCTTATAAAACTTTAAGTTGTAGATTCTAAGAAGTATGTGTGCTTACTTTGGTAAATAGGGGCATATGTCATGTTTGTAGAATGAGGATTTATATAGATTGTTTGCTTGATAATTGCATGTATACATAATAAACTATGGTATGGTTATATATATTTATTATAGGTTGGTTTAGTAGGACCAAGTACACTATTCCACCAAGTTTAGGTAGTTTAGTTATGCCTTTGATTATCACTAAGTCTAGAGAATTGTATTATCAATTTAAAGCTAATAGGATTAAATAATGATGTGTGTTTAAGAAGTTTTTTTTAGCTAGTAATAGCACATAAATATAGAGAGATAATGCCTATTTGTTTATAGATTTGTACATTAGGAGATGATGTTTGTTTGTCTATAAATTTATATAATATTAAGTAAGTCCAAGGTATAGGTTTATGTTTGCAAAGTTAGATTAGGGAACATATTGTTAAATTTCCTTAGGGTGCTATATATACTATAAGTTTAAGTTAATAGGTTATGCATAATATTTTTATTTGGTTGTGTCTAAGTAAGAGTGTTTCATACCATGGCTTGATTTTTAAATGGATTGAATAGGGATATTACCAATGTTGTTGAACTATACCATTATGTTGAGTTGGAATAGACGACGAACATAGCAATGAAGATAGAGAGGCAATTGAAGAATAAGGAGACAACCAATACATTTTTGAATTCCAACACCAATTGGAGTTCAAAGTGGTCTAAGAAGGATGCAAATAAAAAGGAGAAGAGCTCAGATTCTAAAGAGAAGGGGCTAGATTTAACAAAAAATAAGGATAATAATACCAACTCAAAAAAAGGTACTTCTAATACTTATAGACATAGTAATATTAAGTGCTTTAAATGCCAAGGATTTGGGAATATTACTTTTGAATGTCCAAATAAGAAAACTAAGTTGTTAAAGGGTATCGAAGTTATTTCTAAGTTTGATAATGAATTTATGCCTAGTTTAGAGGATTGTATTGATTATGAAGAGGAAGTTGATTATATTTTTAAAGGAGAATATCTCATTGTTAGGCAAGCATTAAATGTAAAGGTTAAAGAAAAAAGTCTAAAATGAAGAGAAAACATCTTTCATACTAGGTGTTTAATTAGTGATAAAATATATAACATGATTATTGATAGGGGTAATTGTCCAAAATGTTGTTAGCATTACTTTAGTGGAAAAATTAGGATTGAAATGTGAGAAACACCCTAATCTATATAAGTTATAATGATTAAATGATAGCGGAGAAATAAAAGTAACTAAGTAATAGTTGCATTTTTTATTAGGTGATATTTTATTGAGGCTATTTGCAATGTTGTACCTATGCAAGTTGGCCATTTGTTGTGGGGAAGGATTTGGCAATTTGATAGGATGGTTATGCATGATGGGTATGAGAATACATACTCATTGAACTAAATGGACAAAAATTTACACTTGCACCTTTATATCTAAAAGAGGGGTACTTTGACCAAAAAAAGCTTAATAAAGATTTTAATGGGGACTCAAGTAGTGAGGCAAATAAAAATAAATGAGAGTAAAGAGGCTGTGAGAGAAAAAAATAAAGATAAAGGCCCAATGGTGAGAGACTGCTAAGTGAAAAAAAGAAAGAAAGAAGGATGTGCAAGAGAGAATAATTCAATGAAAAAAAGAAAAGAGAGATAAGAAAGGAAGATTTTATGTGAAAAATAAAGAGTTAAAAAGTATTTACTTAGGTAAGAGAGCATTAATTCTTATTTGGATTATAGAGGCTTATTTTCAACAATTGATCTTAACCCCAAATTACCTAGTGGTTTTGTTTCTTTGTTATAGGAGTTTAAGGATGTTTTCTTGAGGAGGTGTCGAAAAGATTACCACCCTTAAGAAGGATAAAACATTAGATTAACTTTATGCCTAGAGATAACATACCTAATTGATCTACCTATAGAAATAACTTGAAAGAGACAAAGGAACTTCAAAGGCAAGTAGATAAGCTTCTAGCCAAAGGTCACATGAGAGAAAGTATAAGTCCGTAGGTTGTACCTATTTTATTGGATCTAAAGAAAGATGGCATGTGAAAGATCTGTGTAGATTGTTAAGCAGTTAATAAAGTAATGATAAAGCATTACCATCATATTCCTAGGTTAGATGACATGTTTGATATGCTTACTGGTGCATGTATATTCACTAAAATAAACTTGAAAAATGGGTATCATTAGATTAGAATAAAGCCTGGATATGAATAGAAGACTACACTTAAAATAAAATATGGCTTGTATGAGTGGCTAATTATGCCTTTTGGCTTGACTAATGCCTTTAGCAATTTTATCCGCTCGATGGACCATGTTTTGAGAGACTTTTTAAACAAGTTTGTGGTTATCTATTTTGATGATATTTTAATTTACAACAAGTGTTTGGATGATCATATTTTACATGGTAAAGCTATTTTAAGCGTGCTTAGGCAAGAAAAGTTGTATGCCAACCTTAAGAAGTGCATGTTTTGCATTGATAGGCTTGTATTTTTAGGGTTTATTGTGAGTTCACAAGTTCTTAAGGTGGATGGAGAAAAGGTGAAGGTTATCTAAAAAGGGTGAATGCCTAAAAATATTTCAAAGGTGAGAAGTTTTCATGGTTTGGCTAGTTTTTATAAAAGATTTGTGAAAAAATTTTCTACCGTTATTGCTCTTTTGGTTAAAATTGTCATAAATGAGGTTAGGTTTAAATAGGGAATGGAATAAGAACTTGTATTTCAAACTCTAAAAGATAAATTTTATTTTGGTCACATTCTTGCTTTACTTGATTTTAACAAAACTTTTGAAATTGAATGTGATAATTTCAGGATTAATGTAAGTGTTGTTTTGTGTAGGAAAAACATCCCATAGTGTAACACCTACGAATCTCAGGTTCATGAACAGTACTCTCGAGGCATGAATAGTGTTTCTCGAGGAGCCAGGGTACCTTATGATGGCTAAAAGGGAGAGTACTAGTCATAACACTTTGACGGGCTAGAAAATGATGAAAATGAAATAATTAAAACTTTTAATATAACTAATAAATCATTTTAGGCCAAGAACCGGGACAGCTCTAATATGTGCCCGGATGGACCTGAAAATATCATATCATGAATGTCAAAAATTCCAATGAGTCTATTGGTGAAGGAATTTTAATTTTTTGAGGTCGTTTAATATTTATTTGGAATTTTCCAATTACGTGAGTGAATAGTAACCTTAGTTGCCTTTAGAATTTTGACTTGAGATTTTATAGGGCCCTTAATGGGCACTATCGAGAATTTTTGGCATTGAATCCATGATTTTTGGAGGTCTTGAAAAATTCTTTTGAATTTTTAAAGTTTAAAATAAAATTGAACGGATTATCAGATCGACATATGGCATGATTCGGGCTGTTCACCTATTTAATATAAAATTTTACACACATGTGGAGTGGTCACATATGCCAAGCAACCTACCTTCCTCCTCTTCCCCTCCTATGGTCGATCCCTCCCTCTCTCCTCTCCTCACATTTTCTTCATTTTCTTCTTCAATTTAAGCCAAAACCCATCAAAATTTATATGGTTCTTTGCCTTCATGACTTCTTGAAGCCCTTTCTATTGACAAAATTTAGAAATAGGGGCTAGATTTTGAGTTGTGACCACTTGGTGAATAGTGCCAAATTTTTGTGTAAGTTTTTATTTCAATTTTTATTTTTGTTTTAGGTAGTTCTAAGTGAGCTAAGATTAACCATGTAAGTGGTTTTCAATTTAGAGTTATGTAGAATTTTTTAGAAATTTCTAAACCCTAGATTGGTGTAAGTTATAGGAGAAGAAGACAAGCTTGGAGGAGAGAGATAAGATAAAGCTTGAAGTGGTGGATTAGGGTGTTTTGACACCCTAGGTATGTGAATTTAATGTGGTATATTTTGTGCTCATATGTGTATGTAAAAATGTGTATAGAAATGATACTTTTACATGTATGTGTATGTAAAGGCATGGAATGAATATGTAAGCATGCTTGTTATAGCTTATGATGTATGAAACTGTGTGGATTGCATGAAAAAAAATATGTAATGGTGTGTGTGAGTGTATGGCTAAATGGTATGTATAAAAGAAATATATGTGTGTATATGGGAATAAGTTAGAAATGTAACACATTTAAAGAAATGAATTAGTGGTGTTTAAACATGGTATGGCCATGAGTGTATAATGGGTATAACGTAGATGTGCATGTATGTAAAGTGAAGATTAGTGGTGAGTAACATAAGACATAATGTTATTATGTAAACTTAAAAGACTTATTGTAATATGAGAATTTGGTATACTAAGTAGTAATGGTAATGACACATTAGGTATGCAAATACATTTAATACAATTGGGATTAAACATATGAAAACAATGGCTTGAGATTATGAGGTCATAAAAATGACCAAATGAATAGTGACACAATGGTTAAAATGTATCGCAGTTGTTAGTTATGTGGTAAAGGAAATGTGCACGTAACTATCATAATTACAAACAAGGTTATAGACACGTAACAAACGACCTATAACTGGGAAAATAAAATTGTAATTAGAGTTAGCCCATTTCAGTTAGACACCCACTGGATGGATTGACCAGTCAATTAGAGAGATTAGCAGCTATTAAGGGTTTTAGTCCTCTTGGGCTATTGCCTGTGCACATGATATGACAGGTGTAGCTATCGAGGTTCTAATAGAGAGCCCTATGCACCTGGGTATTGGGAGATCCATATAGACTGATCCCTACTTATCCATATTATTATGGATTTGGGAGGTCCTACGGGGCTGATCCCTATTATCCACTTGAGTTGATATGATGTTTGGGATTTGGGAGGTTCCACGAGGCTGATCCCTGCTATCCCTACTGTTGGCAAGTCCATCAAGACTAATCCCTACCACTCTAATTTGGGAGGTTCTTATGAATTGATCCCTCTTAGTGGGTAGAGTTGGGTAGGTGTAGCTATTGACATATAAAATATGGGCCACTGCACAACTTGAATCCTGCTATCCAGTGTTTTAAGTGCAGTCTTTCCACTATGGGCCTTAAATGGATTAAAGAGATAAATACATATAATGTAAAATTTATAATTTCATGACTTAACTGGCATAATTAAAAATAAGAAAATAGAGTTTAAGTAATTTGATAAGGCTGTGAAACACATCGAACAATATGTAAAAGGATGGTTTAATAGATGACTGAAACATAATTAAATGAACCTACATGATGACATGAGTTGCATGGTGTGTGCTTATTGCATGATTGTATGCTTTGACACATATGTTATATTAAATTCATCACTAAGTTTATACTTAGGGTGTCAGTGTTCTAATACATAGGTAGAAGATATTAGTGAGCTGCTCAGCCTCAAAATTTGCAGTGTAGCTGAAGAGCATCTAGAGGGTATATTTCTATATCTTTTTGTATGTATGTAAATAGGGCACTCATGTATATAGGGTTCGGGGCTTGAAATCAAAGTATTGTTAGATATGAATCTTAATACAAAATGGTCTATAACTAAAGAACTAGAGATGTATGAAATATGTATGTATGTATATGTATGTCTTTAAATGATGTGGGTTTGAGACCTTGTGTGGTGTCTATTTGTGTGTGATGTGAATGGATAATTGAAGGATTAGATGGATCTAGGAGATGAATGATGTGTTGATGATTGATATAGAAGTGCTTTTAAGCAGGTTTAAAATTTTGGTTTTTCACTTGACAACTATTATGTACCCAAAAATTTTTGCGAATTGGATTACTATCACATATAATGGTCATATTAGTTAATTATAGTCAAAATGAGGGTAAAGCCTAAACTAAGTAGTCAGGTTCATTGGTGTTAAATGAGTGACAGAGGGGGGTAAAACTAGGATGGGTGACCTTCAAAAAGTAGCATCTCTTATCAGGTTCCACCAGGAATCGGGTAAGGGGTGTTACACATAGCATATTTTAGTGAAAAGCTAAATGGAGCTCAAATTAAATACTTTAAATATGGTAATGAGCTGTGTTCCTTATTTTGGCCATTGGATATATGGCAACATTATTTGCTTCCAAAAGAATTTATGATTCACATGGATTATGAATCCTTAAAGGCATGTGAAATGGGTTGAGTTCATTGAACCCTTTCCTTATGTGATATGTTACAAACAAGGTAAAGAAATATGGTTATTGATGCATTATCTAGAAGGTATTTTTTAATCACCACTCTTTGTTTTAAATTATTAGAATTTGAGCAACTGAAAGATATGTATGTTGCTAGTCGTGATTTTGGTAATATGGATGCTACATATGAATGAGGTGCATCTAATAAATTCTATATGTGACACCCCTTACTTGGTCCGGACACCAACTAATCACCGAATTTGACTAAAAGATGTGCACACAAATGCGCTATCCAAACTCTTAACATGTTATCCCATTTAAAAACTTTCTTAACAAAACATTTATCTTATAAAAAAAATATATAGGTTTAAAAAAATTTTCAAAAACTACTTACTATTCATATTTGGAAAATACTAGTGTCAAAAATTCGGCAACATAATAGTTGTACCAGGACATTATCCCAAATATGAATAGTAACCTGCATAATAAAAAACACTTCTATAAACTTTTTCTCATCATTCTCAACTCCTGTGATCTTTTTGATGACCCTAAAACCATTATAAACACCATAACTCAAAACATACAACAAAAATCTCAACATGTATTCAATCACAGACCTTTAAAAATCCAAAAATTGACAATTCAACTAGTTTAGGACCAATTCCTCATAATTACATCCATATGAGTGCTACTAATTATACATCATAAAATTTAGATACAAAATATACTAAAAAGTACCAAAAGAATCTCTCTTTCTCTTAGAAACTTGACAATCTGAGGCTTACTTCTCAAATTGTCACCTTACCTATACATCACAAAAACAAACAATGCGCTAAGCAATAGCTTAGTGGTGTAATCAATATAATTTGTATAATATGCCAATTATCATCATTTATTAATATATATAAATCATGAACACTAATTTTATTACATAATGTACAACAATTAACATAACATGCATATGTGCACTAACATGACATATAATATGTTCATATGGCATCATAATCATCATATAACATTAAATCATGTCATAAGTCATATAAACATGTTCATTGTTTAATTCAGTCCATTAATTAAAGCCCATTCTCAAGAAATAATAACACTATGGATGACGGAGTATGAGTAGACCACTTAGGCCCTCGGAACCACATAGGCATCGCACGCATAAGACTTGAAGGTTAGAAAAGTATAAATCCATAGGTCATCACGCATCAGACTCAGAGGTCAGAACATAAAGTCAAATCATAAACAAATATCAAACTCGAAGGTCAAAATTAAAATAACTAGGAGGTTTATGCATCGTAACCCAAATGCTACGAAGGTACCAAAGTCCCTGGAAACTGTTATGACTCCTAGCTAACCGATCAACCTATTTGATTAGGCTGTTTAATTGTATGGGCTATTAACCATTTACTTTTAGTTTCACCATATTAATAATACCACTTAATATTGCTTTTAATTACATTGGTTTAGCCAATTAATGACTAAATCGGGAGAAAAACATGATTATAACTTATTACATTCTTATGACATGCCACACCACATTAATAATACCATATATCAATTCTTTGGATGTATATGCTAATAAATGCATTACATCATTATGCTTTCTATTAAATGTATTACGTATTTCCATGACATTAAATTGCCATAATATATGCACACGACTTATAAGCTCATATACGCAATCACTGTATTCATAAATACATTATTTACATGCTATTTAAGATTTCATCTAATATCATCTATTCATACATATCATGTCATGCAATAGGCATAATAATAATGCAATATGCCACTTAAACTTGATATACAACATAAATGTGCTATATCATGCATTTAAGTGATAAAAGAATATATTTTCGCATTACGACTCTTTTATGCCATAAATACACATAATATGATTTAAGCACATTATAACTAATTATAAAATCATATCGCCAGCCCATCAACATAATTCATTACATTAATTATTTATATGCATACGATCATACATAGTTACAATATACATAACATACATCGCAATACCATTTACATGCTAAGGCCATTTGACCACTTCTTTATAAAGAGCTTACACTTACATTTCCTTAATATCATACTTATTATCTTGTTCCACGTAATCAAAATTATAGACTTAACCATGCACATTATTTCATGCTCATCATAAAGCATAAACATACTTGAATATTTCATAATCCATAAATTTTACATACATCACATTATATAGGATATCTCCTATGCATATGCCCAAATAACCATTTATTTACATAATTCATCAATTGCATGTATTTTATACCTTATTAATTAGATGCACATATGTATGTAGGCTATTTGACCATCTTGCTTATCATCCCTCCATGAGGTTATTCATCTCTTCATTCATCACTTTTTCATGTTCATTTGGTTAATTGCATTTATTCATGGTCAATCATCATACATGACACATACATACATATGGAAACAACATACACACATTATCAGTAACACATAGCCATTCAGCCATAATGCCCTCTAAGTCTCCCAACCTCTATCTCAAATATTTAACATCATTTATCTTGCACACATGGACATATAATATCATCCATGCATATACATCTCAATTCTTATGCATAACACACCTTTATATACACATATATGCATATCCATCATTCTTATGACAACAACACACATTTATGTCATTTATCTAATATCATAATCTACTTCATCATACATCATTTATTACTATTAAATGCTAATCATTACATCAATTATGCATTAAATTAACAATTTCCATTAATATCATAATATGAAATTAATAGGGCATAATTAAATTTATGTTATTTATATCGATTACACGTACCAAGAGAGTCACAACACACTTTTTTGGCACCTTGTGTTCATTAATAGTCTCCTACAACTTGAGGGCTTCTTTTGATAACATTAAGGTGGCACAGTTTGTATATTCATTTTGAGCACATCTCAACTACTGCATAATTTATAGTGTTTTATCCAGCCAATACTCAGCTCTATTAGATCCCTTCTACTTTTCTCCCTTAAAGAATTTAGCCCCATTCTTTATCATTCTCTTCAGGTAGGTCTTATGTACATGTTGATGTTTTGGCTAAGCTGGTGGAGGTACTATCAGATGAATCACAACAATAGTAGTAGTAATGGTAGTAGATGCTTGCTTTATAGACTCCATCATCTACTCAAACCAAATAAGCTGCCCTTATGGTTCTTGTGCTTCTTATTTAGCATCATTGGATGTAATAGATTCTACCCTAGTAGCTCTTTGTGCCACAGTAGTCAGAGCATAGCCCTTAACCTCCTCACCATCTCGAGGTGTACTATTGCTTATCCTTAGATCTATAGGCAAAGAAACATATTATAAGCCTTGATATGCATAATTTAGTGATGTATCCTTTTTAACTTTTTTAGCACTCTTATGTAACCTATAGATATAGAGGAACGACTAAACCAATAGCTCTGATACCAACAAATATGACACCCATTACCCAATTTGTTTACCAGACTCGAATAATAAGCGGTATGCTTATCGATATCCAAACTACACTTTATAAAAACCAATAACTATTTAAAAATTTCTAAAATATTAAAACATAATTTACATGCTTAATTTGATAAAAACATAAACTATTAAAAATCATTTTTGAGTATACTATTGGGGTCTTAGTGCCGAAAATTCGGTAGCATAAAGGCTGTACCAAGAAACTATCCCAAATAGTAACCTATCAAAAATAACACTTCTATAATATCTCAACACAACCTAATAACTTCTGGGTCCATCTAACCCTTCAACAATTTAATGCAATGTAGTATTCCATATCATAACATAGGCAAGCAATCTCATAAAAGCTTTTAAAGAAGATAAAAGTAATAAGTTTTACAGAACATGATTTCAAAATACAGATTAGGCCCACATGAGTGCTATCATTATAGTTATATTATTATAAATTATACAAAAAGAAAATCAAAGTATCCTAATAGATGGTGGCTTCTTAATCTCCTGTGATACTAAGGCTTTGACTCTGATCTGCATTCCTTTAACCTATGCATCGTAAAAATAAACACGACGCGCTAAACTTTTGCTTAATGGTGCATCTAACACAATATATGTTTTATGACATGTGAAATGTAATGCACACACCGAATTTACACTTTAGAAATATGGCAAGAAAATAAAAGCATAAATGGTGACAATATCAACATAATTAAATAAATACATCTTACATGCCAAAACAATCACACATAACATTATAGTACAATATCATAACCAAAAATCTCAAGATAATGCCAATGTATGAAAAAGAAGATTTAAACCCTTTTTCAGTATTTAATTAAGTTACATGCCCATACTTGTAAGACAACAAGCCAAACTAGATAACAGGACCACAATATGCTTGCAAGTATCCAAGATAATTGCACTTAAAGGCACCCAAGATAAGTCACTTGAGGTACCTAGCAGCTGCTTTATATTTCATAGTTGATCGATCAACCTATCCAACCTATATTGTCTAAAAGCATAGGCATTTTAAATTTTTTTATTTGTTCTGAGACCAATTCACTTATGATTATATGCACATTTTTCATAATTACTCACATAATCCAAATTTACAATTACATTGCATATATGCTTGGTTTATATATGCTTTATACTTATAAAGCTCTTAAAAGTGCCCAAAATATTTAAAAAGGTGTATGAGACCATTCGACCTGACTATAATGTTCACTTCATATGCACATTATACCACAATCAAGCACAATTCCATAATGCTCACCATGAACACACATTCTCAAATTAAGAAGCTAACTAACATCACTGCCATAATTATCCATTAAGCAAAACATGCACATACAGGCACTTAGGTCATACTAACATAACCAAAGGTTATTACCAATACACATAAACTCAAAGATTTGAGATTTAGCCCCTTGAAGATTTTGACCATTATAAAATCACACTTTAAAAACATCAAACATCATATTACTAACATAATTCATTAACTAGACTCTCTCCATATAATTACTTATCATAACCATAATGTAAAAGGACCCTAAACTCACATGCAATCAATTTGCCAATTTCGGCCAACACACTCTATAGGCATCACACAAGCCATTCACACACAATCTACTTCAATAACATAGCATCTCATCATACTTTAAAACATACATGAACCAAATGCACACACATATTCATGTTACATGTTTTGGCCACAATTAATTAACATCCTAATGTCACTTATTCATTCACGTATCACTCAATTCCATAATATACTAACTTACACATACAACCTACCATCATACTTATTAATTACACCCATTCATCATTTATTACATAATGCCAAAAACACAATAAATAGCACCAAAAATAAATATGCACATATATTATGTTAGATTCACATGCCAAAATTTGTAATACACTGATACAACATGTTATGCCTTCTCTTTGCCCTTTGAACCACTCAGTCTCTCTTTTTTTACATACATAATTATAGTCTCATTTTAGAAAATCCATAATAAATCCAATATAACTTTAAAAAATAAAATGACCACATAATTGTGTTTTTAGGCACCCATAGAGTCTTGGAAAAATATCAAAACCAAATAAAAATAC
>CANXYI010254155.1:0-11175 GCA_948208565.1 Hura crepitans | reverse complement strand
GATTTAGCTATCAAAGAGATTTTCAATGAATGACCTTAGTGAAGTAACTTATATTTATAAGATAAAGATCTAAAGAGAAAAATTTGAGAGTTTGATAGGTCTTTCACAGTTTACATACATAGATAATATGTTAAAGAGGCTTAGCATACATCTCTTAAAGAATGTATTCATTCCTGTGACTTATGGGAAGATTCTTTCTAAGTTTATGTGTCCTAGGACATAAGAGGATAGAGAATTTATAAGTAAGATCCCATATGCATCTCATATTAGATCTATCATGTATGCTATGTTATGTATTAGGCTTGATGTAGCATTTGCTTTAAATGTCATGAGTAGATTCCAATCCAATTATATATAGAAACATTAAGTGACTATAAAGGATATCCTAAAGTACTTTAAAAGGACTAAGGATGTATTCTTGGTATATAGAGAAGGGGATTTGCAAGTAAGTGGGCATATAGATACCAGCTTTCAGTCTGACAAAGACAATTGCAAATCCTAATCAGGCTTTATGTTTTTATATGTAAGAGGTGTACTTAGTTGGAAGAGTTGCAAAAAGGATACAACTATTAACTCGAGTACCAAAGTAAAGTACATTGTGGCTTTTAAAGTAGCTAAGGATACATTGTGGATAAAAAAGTTCATTACTAAACTAGAAGGGGTAATGACTATTGTTAACTTGATAGCTCTATATTGTGATAACAATAGTGCCATTGCACAAGCAAAAGAACTATAGTCTCATCAATAATCTAAGCATGTACTTTGGCACTTCCATCTCATATGAGAGATAGTTGGTACACAAGATATGAGGATTGAGAGAGTCCTCATCAATTAGAACATCAATGATCCTCTCACTAATGCATTTTCACAAAATATATTTGATCTCTATATAAATAATATGAGTGTTAGATACATTGGTGATTGGCTTTAGTGCAAGTGGGAGATTGTTAGTTGCATGCCCTAGAGCACACATGTAATAGGGATATTTTGTGTACACATTAGACATTCATTTATAATAAAAGGCATTTCTTTATTGCATTAGTACTTATGTTAATTAATTTGTATGATATGATCTTAAACTATATAATAAAGTCCTTAGGATTCTTTCATAGTGCAAAAAAAATCATGATGTGTTCATGATGTGAGATTTTTATTGCATGTAAATGTAAAATACCAAAACTATTGCTATTTATAGTATTAACAAGATAGGACATTATTATTATGGATAGACAAGCACATATTTTTTAACCTAGTCAAATAGTAGTTCTCATAAGTTTTAAGCATGGTGATGATTGGAGATAACATATGGATGCTTGTTTGAGAAACAAGTCCATTAGAGGCTCAACATGAGACATATAGATATATAATCTATGTTAGTGAAACAATCTCATCATATGAATTATGCATCTATCTTCTAACTTGAGATCACCAAGGTTATCTCAAATATTAATAACTATACTTTGACACTAGTGCTTTTACATCACCATGTTGTATACATCATTACATAAGTAGGTATGGGTCTAGATACTTGAAGATAGTTGAGTGATCAATAGAGGATACAACACTCTAAATTATAATATGGAGTTTATCTCATTGTTCTAGTATGCCTTTAGTTTAGGAATCTTTGGCCAAGGTGAAGTCTATGTGTGAAGGAGATTCACAAGGGCATTTTAGGAATAAAGGAACAAATATTAGAACTAACATGTTTAGGGCTTAATTAGACATACTTAATTAAGCATTGAGTTGACACATGTCCATTCTTAAACCTACATGAGATAAAGTATGGTAAAAAAACAAATAATATGATAACTGGATATAGAAGGGCTAAGTTAAACCACTTGACATTTCCAACACTTGGGTAGTCTTAATGTATGGCTAGACACTACTTAAGAATTGTGCACAACTGAATAATTAATTGGGAATTAATTGTGCCCCTAATTGGATTGGACCACATGAGTCTTATATGGACTAGGAATCTAATTCATTGTGTACTACCAAAGTGTTTCAAAAACCCATAGGGTCACACACATAAATAAGTAAGAGGAGATTCAAAGTGTTTGAATGGTTTAATGTTAAAGGACATCATTAAAAGATGAATGAAAAAGAAATAATAAACAATGAGCCTTAGAACCTAATTATGGTGTAAAATTCCAAAAATCAAAGTTTCTGGAAATTAGGCACTATTAAGCCCAAATGGTGATACTTTTTTGGTCTAATTTTTATGGACCTTTTAAGAGTTCAAAAGGCCTTAAATTATACCACATGCTGGTCAATTATAGGTCCTTGATGAGCCATATAAGGTTAGCCCACATAGGCCTTATACAATATGCGCATAGGCCAAATGTTGTGTCTATGCATGTAAGGCATGAGGAGCCCAATTCATGTGTCTCCTTTAAGCTAGTTTAGGTTAGATTTTAAGTTTTGAAATTTAATGTAGAAAGGGCCTATTTTATTACAAGTAGGCATTTAACAATCTTCCTCTGTAAATCCTATCTTTCACACAAAAAAATGAAAGCACCATAGCTCTTCTACGTATTTTTCCTTCGTTTTTCATCCACGTGAATTGTCTACTAGCACCTGATAATTCACATAGCCCTTCTCCTTGAACTTTTTATATAGATATGTTAGAGGTGTTCATAAAAAGGATCATTGTGGTTTTCCATAACTTGATGAAAGGAGCAGTTGATTACAAAAATTATGTATAAGTTAATAATGGTAAATAATTTGAATGCTGCTAATTTATCAATTATTAGCAAAATTTTAATCTTTTGGATCTATTATCAACATTTAGTTTTCTGAAAAAAATTTAAATTTTCACTATGCACATCTCATGAAAACTAGTAGCAAATGGGTCTTAAAGAAAATAACCAATATGAAAGGTAATATGATTACCTATAATGCTTGGTTGGTAACAAATGTTCCTCTCTATAATTGTATTAGAATGTTCATAATTATATAGGTGATAGCTTTTAATCTGACAAGCATGATTGTAAATCTTAATCTAGATATGTATTCATCATATGTGGAGAAGTAGTTGATTGGAAGAGTTCTAAACAGAAGATGACTGTCGATTCTACAATTAAAGTTGAGTACATAGCAATTTTTGATGCAGTTAAGGAAGTGGTTTGGATCAAAAAGTATATTACTAAACTTAGAGTGGTTTTAAGCATTATTAATCTAATACTTTTGTATTATGATAACAATAGACCATTGTATAGGCTTGAGAACTATGGTCTTATCGGTGATCTAAACATTTTTTTGGTGCTTCCATCTAATCAAAGAGATCATTAATAAATAGATGTGAAAATTGAAAGAATCCCCATAGATTATAACATAGTTCATTTATAAAAGCACTATCTCAAGAAAAATTCAATCAACATGTAAATGCTATGGGTATTAAGTATATGGGTGATTGGCTCTAGTGTAAGTGGGAGATTGTTAGTTGTATGCCCTAGAGCTCATGTAATAGGTATAATTTTCATGTACATTTAAACTTTATTTATTGATGAAAAGGGCATTCTTTATTTCATAGTACTTTTATAACTATTACTGATAATTGTTTGCAATGTATTAAACCATGTTATAAAGTCCATAGTATACAATCATAGTGTAGAGGAAATCATAAAGTGTTTATGATGTGAGATTCTTATTGCATGCAAATGTGATAATACCAAAATCATCCCCAGTTATAGTATTACCAAGATGGGACATTGTTAATATGAATAGACTAAGACATGTTATACTACTTAACCTAAGACTAGTTATACTTTTTGACTAGGTCAAGCAGTAGTTTTCACAAGCTATAAGCATAGCGATGCTTGGAGTTAACATGTGGATGGTTGCTTAGGAAGCAAGTTTATTAGAGTTCAAACATGAGATCTTAACGTGGATACTTAATCTATGTCAATAAAACCATCTCATCATATCAATGGTGTAAGTATCCATAGATTTAAGACCACTAACTATCTTAAGTATAGAGTGACATACTTTGACTTTAGTACTTTACTTTAAATAAGGTATGTTATAAAACCTTGAAGATAGGGCAGTGATTAATCAAGGATTCATCACTCTAAATTAAGGTGGCGAGTTTACCTCATAGTTCTAATGAGCCTTCTTTACTCAAAAAACTTTGGCTAAAGTGAAATGCCAAATGTGAATAGGATTCATAAGGGTATTTTTGGAATAAAGATAACACTATTAGAACTAATATATTTAGTGCTTAATTAAGCTTGCTTAGTTAAGCATTGAGTCAACACAAGTTTATACTCAAACTTGGATGAGATAAAGGATGGTGAAATGAGTTTATTACACCGTAACTAAATATAGAAGGGTTAAGTCAAAACCACTTGACTTTTTGACTTTTGGGTAGTCATGATGTATGGCTAGATGCCTCTTTTGAATTGTACATAAGCAAATTATTAATTAAAGAATTAATATCAACTTAATGAAATTAAATCATTGGAGTCCCAGTTTGACTAGGAATCTAATTCACTATAAACTAACAACATTCTTCGAAAACCCATAAGGTCACACACATAAATAATTTGGAGATGAGAATTATTTGATCAAATATTTAATGGCATAGGATTTCATTAAATATTAGAGAAATAAGAAAGAAAAGAAATTGGGTTTGGAGTCTAATTGGTTACATTTGGCCTAGATTTTGGAGTGTGCAGGGCCTTAGCGGTCTAGTATGAGGATCTGATTTGGTCTAATTTTTTATCTACCTTTTAAGTGTTAAGAGGCCCATAAATTAGGTTTAGAGTTGATCATAATTAGGACCCAAAGAGGCTTTAATTAGCTACCTAGCGATAAGACCAAATTTTTATGTGCGGAAGCTAATGTGATAGGCTCTTCTCAAAGAACTTTAGGAGGCCCAATTTGTGGGCTTCTTTAAGGGTTTATTAGAACAATTTTTATGTGATAAAAACTTGACCTAATGTAGTATTGTAGTTATAAATAAGCCTATTTTGATTAGCCACTAAAGATATAGAAAGTCCTTATTCTTTGTATAGACTAGTTCTTCATAAAAAGGCCGATTTCCTTTCTTTCTTTTTTTCTTTAGACTCAAAATCTTGACTAGCCCCTAGGATTTTGACTGCTCTCTTATCTAAAAATTATTGTGTAGATGGCTTAAAGGTTTTTACAAGAGGATCATTATGGTTCGTGATAACCTAATAAGGTGAAAGAAGAAAAGGAAACCTTCATGGATACCGGTAAACATTAAAACTATTTTAGTGTGTTATTTGTGTTTAGTTTTTAAATTCTATTATGTATTATCATTATCAATTTTCTAAAAATTTTTTAAAATTCCATAGCATATACCTCAGGAAAACCAAAAAGTTTAGGGCTTAGGTTAGTGCGAACTTAAGGCTTGACGGTTTAGGTGGACCATGGCTCTGGGTTAAATTCCTCTAGGCTGGCTATGAGTTAGTCTGTGTGGACCTTGGGCTAGCTAGTCTATACAGATTAGCTATCCTCTATGAAAACTATGTTTGAGGCTTCTTTATCTTATTGCTTGGGATTATCCTTGGCTATCATAATAGGACTAAAATCTAGGTGCTTGCAATTGCCCCTACTATGATATGTGTTAAGAAAAAATGAAACATCAAAATTAAAAACTAAGTCAGAGATACTTACTTAGCTTAATAACTAATTGAAGGTTGTTTAACTACCATGGTTTGACCACTATTATACCAAAAATCCTAATGCTTACAGTTGCCTCCTTAAATCCGAATGCCATTTGGCTTTGAGTTAAAGTAAATATATACTAAATACAAATACATGAAATAAAATAAACTTAGAAGAAAAGTTATAATAAATATGTGTACAACTTGCCTCCGAGTTAAAGTAAAGATATACCAAATATCAATATGTCTTCTCTTTAGGTAACTAACTTTAAAGAAAAGCTATATCAAATACATATACAACTTATCTCAAGGTTGAAGCAAAGATATATTGAATTTGAATATGTCTTCCCATTAAAAAATAAAATAAACTTAAAAGAAAAACTATACTAAATATCCATAAAACTTGCCTCTGTGATGAAGCGAAGATATAAAGTACTAATACATCCTTGTTTTTAACAATTTATTATAGGTCGGTCACATCAAATTTGATTTAACTTGTAAATGGACTAAGCCAAATTTAGTGATGCATTAAAGGTGGACCAAAACAAATCTGGTGTTATATCTATAAAGTTAAAGGTGGGCTAAATTGAATCTAGTGTTACATTAATAAAGTTAAAAGTGGATGAACCGAATCTAGTGTTACATCCAAAATGTTGAAGAGAACTTAACCAAATCTAGTGTTATGTCTACAATTTGTACATATATGTTTATGCATATGCTATATGTAAGATCAAACATGTGATATTACTATGTGTGCTTGTGTGTAATTGCACATGAATGCTGATTTGTAAGAAATGTATTTAATGTGTTAATGTGCATGTGTATGTGTTTACATAAACACTAATGATGAATCTTAAGATTTTTATAGCTAAGTGTTTAAAGCTGAATGTGCATGTTTAGTCAATGAATAGATGAGTAATGCTAGATTCTATTTAGACATATACATGTTAGGTACATAAGTGAAATGCATCGACAATTATGCATGAATAGAACACGCATGATGAATATGCTAACACTAATGTATGAGCGGAATGGACAATGAATGTGTTGACAATAATGCATGAATAGAATAGAGGTGGTTAATGAATTGATATATATGTTTGTACCTTACTTTTTCTATATGAATGAATGGATATGGTGATGTTACTACATGAATATATGAATGTATATGGTGACACTATTGTGTGAATATATGAAAGAATAGGGTGACACTAATACATGTGTACACCTAACTTTCTCTAATTAAATGAATGACAAAGGTGTCATTGTAACAAATCCTTTCTATACACATGTGCATATGCAAATGTATAAGAAATGTATGTCTACCTAAGATAAGTCTAATACATGAGTTAATGCATATTCAAACATAAGATTTTGCTATTGAAATCACTCTTTCCTTAAACTTGTCATAGGAAAGATTTGAGTTTCATGGAAGTGAAGGTACAAAAAATTATTTTGGGCTTATAGTGATGAGTAGATTAGGGAAACACATGTTCTATAAAGGTGAAGAGACCTAAGATTTAAGTAGAACATTTATTTGTTAGGTAGAGCATTTAAACAAATGTCTATAGAGAATGAGTGATTACATTGACCAAATGATTGATAGAGCATGCAAATGTCTTAAATTCCATGCTAAATGGAACCAACATCATATGGTTGAATATTGGATTTTGGAGGGGGTAAGCAAAAATTTTAGAGGAGGGTCCCTTTTCTTTCGATTGATTGAAGAGTAATTACAATACCTCATGTTGCTTGATTTGGGACATCTTCAAGATTTGTCATGGCACCAATGTCTTTGATGTCTTGAATGGCCAGATAAAGGGCTTTGTGGCTATTGGTAAAATGGCTAGTTCTTTGGTGACAAGCACAATATTAGTTATGGTGATGATTTAGAGGAAGTGAAAGTAAAGAATATTTGGGTATTAATGGTGAGAGAAGGTTAATTTTTTCTCAATTCTTTTAACAATTAAGCTAAAGGCTCTTTTAGATTAGTGAATTTGTGAAATGAGCCTTTAAGCTTTGTTGGCCAATCATTTCCTTAATCATTCTTTGTATTTGCCCTTTCTAACTTTTTGATAGTTAGGTTTTCTTTAGCCATGGACATTCTTTTTAGAGTCTTTGGAACACCTTATAGTTGGGTTTTAAGCCCTATTTTTTCTCTAATTAATGCCTCTACAAACTTTATCATTCTCCATTCCAAGCATATTATTACATCATTCATTGTGCTTTTAGTCACAAGTTTATTTTCACATTGAGTTTCTGATTTAGTTATCATTTTAAATGCAAATGATGTTTAAAGGCTAGTAGGTTAAGTCCTTTCTTTTGAAGAGTTTTAGTAAAAGGTGATATATAATAGCAGTATAATCAAATCATTAGTATGATATATGGTTACTACTTTTGCAAGATGAGTGACATATGTCATGATTATAATTTCTAAAGGTACGTGATATATGTCATAATTATAATTCTAAAGGTAGGTGATATGTATCATGATACACGATGCCTATGGTTTACTATGTACATGATTAAAGCATGATGTTTTCAAGATGTACATGTATACATGCATATAATGTACTTATGTATGTAGTAAACACTGGGTCCTGAGGCTTTCAAGTTTAGATTGCCTAATGATTAGAAAAATGATAGGGATTCTTAAAAATAAGGTACCAATTGCCTAATTAAAGTTCCACTTGTGGGCTAATAGGGCTAAAGATTTTAAGATTTTTTTAGTTGGAAAATAATATTATTTTAGAAAAATGTTTTCAAAATTCCTAAAATGGATTTTGGCCAAAATTTGGCATTTTGGGTTAAACTATGTCTCTTTGACCCTAAAACGGCCATTTGCTTATTAAAAATTCCTAATTCATACTTGGTTGAAATGACCTTTTTGCCAATATGTACTATTTTAGATGTAACACTTTTTTAAATTAAAAAACACTATTTTCTTTGAAAAATGACCATTTTCAATTCATACAATTGGAAGAATTTATGTTGCATGATTATAAATTGATAACTTTACATCATTCATCAAGGTTGACTTTTCTTAATAAGTGTGCATTTATAGATAAACAAAATCACTTTCAAACTGTGACACCCCCTACCAAATTTTTGAAGAAACTCAATAGGCGATGCACTTCCCACTAGGTCACCCATCCTGAAATTTCCCTAAGCCTGCACTCCGTAACACTTACAATTATTTAATATTTAATATGATATTTCTTAAATCCTTAGTATATCACTTTGACATTATTTTGTAGGGTATATTTAATCCAAAAATCCATTTAATGGGCTATTATAAATTCCTCAAAATTTTGGTCAGCACAATGGCTACCCGAGTGACATTCTAAAAATATCAACTTGTTAAAAACACTTTTATAACATCAATCACTTCTTTTATCACATTTTGGACCCTTTTGGTCCTCTATTGTCATCAACATATCAATCACCAAAATTAGTCAATACACAAGGCCTTAAGCCCAAATTATCATAATCAAATAGTAATTAAACCATTAAGATCCATAGGCTTATTTATATACATCACATGGTTAACTTAATATTACAAAAAGTAGTAGCTACTAAGCTTATTGAACCTATATCCTATAGTACTTATATGAGTTCCTACTAAAACCATTAAAATAGTACAAAATATACCCTTCAGTGCCTTTGGTACTACACTACACAAAGCTTGGGGCTAGACTGCTACTCGCTATTACCTGCACACCAAAACACTAGTTTGCTGAGTATGAACTCAATGGTGAATTTGATATATTAAAAACATGTCACATGTAAACATATATATGTAATAACATGCTATGAATATATACATGCAGTACATGGAAGCCATTTCATAATAATAATATTAATTTAATTGATCAACATCATAGTTTAATTATTTACAATCATGCAACTATTGTGTTCTTATTTAGTTTATTGATTATTTTAACTGGCATCAGTCCCAACACTTAATTTAGTTTAACAGGTCTAACTAGAAAAACTACACTTCAAACACTGTACCAAAAGGGAAATCAAACAGTGAAGTGGCCTTACATTTTGGACCTTAGACTCTGCATTAGCCCTAGTGCAGTGGCCCATCTTATGGACCCCGATCGCTGCACTAGCTTGGTCTAATAGTAGGGGCATGAATCTCTCTAGTACTAGACAAATAAATATATTATTATCTCATTATGGCACATTATCAATAACATAGTGCAGTGGCCTATCTTGTAGACCTCGATTGTTGTACTAGTCTAGCCTGATAAATAGATAATAATATCCACAATATAGTGTAGTGGCTTATCTTGTAGACCCCGACTGCTACACTGGCCTGGTTTGATAAATGGAAAAATATAATCATCAAATTATAGTACAGTGGTCTATCCTATGGACCCTAACTACTACACTAGCTTGGTATGATAAATAGACAATTATCTAGCAGCTGTTAATCCTTAGTTGACCGGTCAATCCACCAATAGGTATCTAACCAATGGGCTAACAATCTCTTATTTATGTTTATTTTATTACTGGTCATTATTTTAAAATATTTATAATCCATTAATAGATAGTTATTAATTATATTTCACAGTCGAATTTTAATTAGACAGTTATAAGTCATTTTATTCCCCACCAGATTGTTATAGGTCATATTTTCTAAGCTAGTTTTAGGTCAATTTCTTAGGTAATTCAAAGTCCAATTTAAGTCCATTCCATACCATTAATTTAGGCCCAATTATGTTCAAATCATAGGGCATCTACAGGTCAAGTCCCAATAGGTTATTTTTATAGGACAATTATGGGTCATTATTCATTTTTAGTACACTGTTATAGGTTCATGGCTACTATTTCTTGGGCATTTTTCCATGCCATTTTAATCCATTCCAACATGCTATTGTAGGCCCAAGGTCATGTCATTCCATACATTCAAAGTGGTCTCAAAAGTGGCCTTAATTTCTTTTAGGACAAAGTACACAAGGTGCTCAAAACTTATGTTTTATGTCGTGCCATTATAGGTTCTGTTATAGGTCATTTTTACCATTTCCTTTTTAAGCCATTTACAAGACATTTCCTAGCCATATTGCCAACACACTTTCATTACATTTACTTGTCATATCTCAAGCCATATTCATACTTATGTTGATGCTTATTTCATGCTAGTGCCATGTCACACATTCCATGCTCATCATGCCATGCCATTCCTACATAACATACATCATGCCATACTATACTTACCATACATAGCATACCACACCTACCTTTTGGCCAAAGCTTGTTTATGGCTATGCACATACCTTTTCTCACTTTTTATCACACATACATATCATGTGCCATCATTCAAACATACACACATGACATACCAGGTATACCATGCCATGCCATGATCTTGTACATACATGCATATTTTCATCAAATTCACAATATATACATCTAATTCCATGCCTAACATACCATTTCCCTACATATACCCCAAACATACATGCCATACACCTAACTTACAAGCCGAAGCACCCTATTACCCCTCTTGACCATTTCTAGCATCACCCATAACCCA
>CANXYI010254154.1:0-12162 GCA_948208565.1 Hura crepitans | reverse complement strand
CATTTAATTTGCGGGTACAGAAATGGGTCACAGACTGTTTCTATCCTTCGCTATAGGTCCCGATATAGGCAATGGTAGGTGCAGCTACCTAGGTCCTAAAAGTGGGCCACTGCACAATGTATATCCCTTTTATCTAGTGTCTTAAAGTGATGTCTGTCTGTCATGGGCCTATAACGTAATTAAGTTGATGATAATAAGAATTTCAGTCTTTAAAGGTCTAGAAGGGTAATTATGTTAAGTGGAACATGTTGCTTGTGAAATTGCATTGGTGTGCATAAATGACATACTTTGTTTGGTATATTCCACTACTGAGTTTTATACTCAACATATCGGTGTTCCGATGCGCAGGTTGTAGACAGGAGAGCTGACAGCATCAGACAGGGAGCACAGTGCAGCTGATCACGTGTCCTTTTTAGTATTTTGTTTTCTTTCTTTTAAGTGATGTATAGGTATGCACTCATGTACATATAGATATAGGTTGTATATTTTGAATTTTAGTATCGTGTATAAAATGGCTGTTCTATGAATACATGCGTATTGGTGGGTTTCTGGCCCTGTGATTGATAGTAGCGGAATGATGACTATGAATTGGAGGACCAGAGGGTCCAATAGATTATGTGGTTGAGGTATATTATTTAGAAGTGTTTTTCTTGCAGGTTTAAATTTAGGCTAGGTAACAGGGCAACCGTTATGCTGCCCGAATGTTTTAAATTGTCTGGTAGTGCCTAGCAGTGATACTTTGGAATTACAGACAGATAGGAGAATAACACACCTTATTAGTTCAGGTAGAACTGGTAGGGGGTGTTACAAAATCATTTTAATTAATTCACATGCACACACTTATAGGCCTTAACCCTCTCAGCCACTTACCAAGTCCATGTCAAACACACACCAATTAACCTTAATTTAATACCAAAGCTATAATGATCATTCAAAGGCCATGTTAAACTAGCATATACTCAAATTTAACCCTTTAACACCTCCCAGCCAATATACATTTTACACCTTCACAAGTTAATCATTAATTACAACCACCTATTTAGCATTCATTTACATTAATTCATTAAGAATTCATCAAGCCCCATATTATACCCAATTTAATCCTAACATAGCCCACTTAAAGCTACATTTCTAGCCATGAAACTTAATGGCATGAAGTGAATACAAAATTCACTTACCTTTTATCAATGGAAAGCAAAATTCCTTCACTTTAAGCCTTCACAATGCTAAGAATTCTAGCCCTCTTTTCACACCATTTATCCCTATTCTTTAAGCCAATTTGCCCTTAGAATACCTCAAGACCACACACAAAATCCATTAAAACTTAGACTTCATAAGAAACCATTTCTACCTATAATTTCCCTTAGAAAATCATAAAAACCCATGAACACTCACCTTGAAAGATGGCTGGAAACTTTTTGACCTTAGCACCTTTTGTGAATTTTATTTAATTATTGAAAGCTCCTTTTGCCTTGATTTTTTTCTACTATTCCCCTTTCATATAATAGTTTATTTAGGTGACAATTAATGGATGAAAAATCTTAGAGAAGTGAAAATAGAGATTTCCCTTAGGTGTGGCATTAGTTCAAGTAGGAAAAGAGAAAAGAAAATTCTTGATGTTGTAAGTGGATTTTGCCACTTGGCTTATGTGTTTGATGTGTGTAAGGGCCTTAGGCTAGTTCGCTTGTCATAAATGGGTCCCACAACCACTCGAACCAACCCAAAATGGCTCGATTTTGATTGAAAAATAAAAAAATCATTAAAATTCATAGAGACCTCAAAGAATTACAACATTTATTTTAAAATTCCTTATTTAATCCCCTCTACATGGTTATAAATTTTCATGGCCAAATTCTATCGAAAGGATAGTTTTCAAACTAGCTCAATTTACGTGCCAAACTTAAAAATTATGAGAATTTGCAAATGACCTCAGAATTAAAAAATTCCTTGATCAATAGAGTCAAGGGAATTTTAAACCTTCAAGGTATGGTATTTTTGGATTCGTTCGGTCACATCCTTGGTCATTCCCATTTTGACTCTATGTAACCCCATTGATCACTTATTTACAGGCTGAAATTATTTATTGGTTTTGCTAAATTTTTTATTTTGGTCTATTTCATCATTTTAAAATCCCTCAAAGTTTCATGACTAGTGTCACTACCTCACCCCGAGCACACTTCTTGGACCTAGTGGCACTATTCATGGAGCCTCGATGCATAGGCATTATAAGAAATGTCAAGATGGGTGACCTACTGGGAAATGATGTCTCCTATCCAATTTGGAGGTGGATCGAGTATGAGGTGTTACATTTAGTGGTATTAGAGTGACTTTAGGCATTCCTAGGCCTAAAGTCTTACATGAATGCTTTAGGGTTTATTTTAGTTCTATACTACTATGCTGCTTGAGGCTAATAACTATTTTCCTTATAGTGATACAAGATGAACGAGCATATACTGCCCTTTGGTGAAGAATCTATTGAGAGCCATGCTTCACCCACCATCCAGAAGCCTACTAGGTTAAAGACTCTAGTGCCTAATAATGCTACCCATTTAGATCCTACAAGGGCACTAACTTAGACATAGCCATAACCACCTCTTTGGCAACAGATGGTGAACTTGCTCAGACAAGCCATTGCTACAGTTGCACCACTAGCACTTGCACTTTCTTTATAACCCTAGGCATTATAGAAAACCTATCTTAAAAGAGTAAAAATGATGAGGGCTAAAGACTTCCTAAGCAACTAGATAAATGATTCCTCGAGAGCTGAGAACTAGTTGGAGAGAACCATCAGGATCTTGCAATAGTTACAATGTTCACCAAAGGAGAGCTTGATTTATGCCACTCAATACTACAAGAGGAGGCCTTCCATTGGTGGGAAATTACTATGGAGCATAAGGCTATTAAACAGAGAACCTAAGACTTCTTCCTAAAAGAGTTAAAGAAGAGGTATATTTCTAATGCATATATAGAGAAGAGGATGCAAGAGTTCTTAGATCTGAAGTAGGGGAAGAAAATAGTGTCTAAGTATGAAAAAGAGTTTGCAAGATTGAGTTGGTATGGCAAGGAGTTTGTGCTAACTAAAGAAGATATATGAAAGAGGTTCAAAAAGGGCCTTATTATAGAGATCTTGACTCAGATAACCACTTTTAAGATTGAAGATTTCTCTAATCGTAACAGCTTATGATATGGAAAAGTTATTGAAGGAGAAGAGGAAGACATATTAGAAGGAAAGATTTAGTGCCCAAAGGCAAGCCAAGTTAGTCCTAGAGGCAAGTAAGTGGCAAAAAGGAGGACAGACACACCAACTAATTCAAAGATAGGGATAGACTTAGAGATCCGAATAAGGCTCTCAATTTAGGCCTATACAGTAGTAGGCTGCTAGTGCCCCTATCTCTATAGCTATGAGCAACCCACTAAGATATAGCACCTATAGAGGAAGACATCTAGGGACTTGTTGAAAGACTTGCACCAATTCATGTTTTGTAGGTGAGTCTAGAGACCACTTCTAGAGAGACTGTCTGAGGAAGCTAAAGGGTAGCACTTAAATATAGGCATCTTCACCCATTCTTTTTAGGAGCTAGAGAAAGGCTAGGAGTGAGAGAGCTAGTCCTAGCCAAAAACCTATATCTGAGGCTTGACCCTAATAAGGCATTATGCAACTCGAGTTAGAGAGAAAGTTGATTCTCTATATGTCATAGTGGGTATATTTTCTTTGTTTTTGTTTCTTGTATTAGCCTTAATTGACCTGGCATCTACACATTCCTACCTTTGCACCACACAATCACAAGATAGAGGGTTAGAACTAGAACTTACAATTATAGATATTTTGGTTAGCAACTCGATTGGCAATAAGTGATAGTTAATAATGTATATAGAGATTATCCCTTAGTTGCTCAAAGATACGTACTATCTATTGATCTCATTGATCTCCTATTTGATGTGTTTGATATCATCTTAGGGATAGATTGGCCATTTAGACATAAAGCAGAAATGATTGAAAAATCTTGATGTTTATGAATTGTACTTTCCTAAAGTGAATAGTGTTCTCGAGACACGGGGTGCATTGAAGTTACTAGATGAAAGTATTAGTTGTAAAATAATTTGAGAAAAGTTTGAAATCAATCAAAAGTTAATTGATTGGTTAAAAATGCTAAGAAAGTTTTTACAGCAGTGTCTTATGATTAGTGACTAAGGAAAAGCTGAACCATAAATAATTTTCAAAGTTACTTATAAAACTCCAAAACTTATATGACCTGATACTCAAAAATTTCAATGAGTTTAACAGTGCTAGAATCAAAATTTGTAGAGATCAGAAAGTATTTCATTTGAATATTGGGATGTGTAAAAATGGCATTTTAATTTAGTTTCTTATGTTTTTCAAGCTTTGATTTTTAGAGCATGAAGGGCTATAATTAATTTAATTTTTAATGGTTAAATTAGAGGAAAAAGGAGTTAAAATGGAGGAGAAAAAAATTAATGAATGCATTAAATATGTAATTATATGGTTAACATTTCAAATATTTTGGTCAAACCTAACAAACTCACTCCCTTTCCCATTTCTCTCTCTACTCGATGACTTTATGGGATAATTCTCTCCATTTTTCTTTATGATTTCCTCCATTTAGCCATAAATCTACAAACTCCATTAAACGTACACCCTCCTTATAGCCTCTAGACACATTTTTGATTGAATTAACCAAAGAAAGTTAAAGGAAATTGCTAAAAATTAGGTTGGATAAATAGTGTTAATTTTTCATTCGGGCAAGAATTTTTGAAAACTGATATTTTTCTCTTAATCTATGGGTGCCCAATAGTTAAAAAATGTGGTCATTTGTAATTTTTGGATATCATATGATTTTATACAAATTTTTGGATATCGTATGATTGCTAAAAATTATGATGGTACTAAAAGCTATAAATGTTAGTTACAGTGTACTTTAGAAAATGATGTGTTGGCTGAGTTATAGGTGAAGCCAGACTTTAGACAGTAGATTAAAGAAAGTTAGATGAAAGATGAATAGCTAGTTTAGATGGCAAACAAAGCTAAAGAGGGGAAGGTCACATGGTTTAAGTTGACAGAAGATTAGTACCTATATTATTAGAACAGGTTGTGTGTACCTAGTACAGATGACCTAAGGTTGTAGATACTTAATGAGGCATATAAGGCTCTTTATTCTATGCATCTTTGAAGTGCAAAGATGTACTTGGATATAAAATTTAAATTATTAGTGGCCTACTATGAAAAGAGATGTGGTAGAATATACTGCCAAGTGTTGACATGTTAACAAGTGAATGCTAAGCATCAAGTTCCTTCTGGATTGTTCCATCCTATAGCAATACTAGAGTGGAAATGAGAAAAGCTGACCATGGATTTTGTGAGGGTTAATTGTTGACAAATTATTAAAGATAGCTCATTTTACCCCAATCAGGATAGATTAGTTCTTAAAGAGGCTGGCTAGACTATATATGGATGAGATAGTCAGATTACATGGTGTGCCAGTGACTATCATTTTCAATAGGGATCTTCATTTTACATCCAAATTTTGGAAGAAGCTACAAGCAGCTTTAGGCACCAAACTAGTCTATAGCATAACTTTTCATCCACAAACTGACAGATAGTTAGAGAGAGTGATACAGATATTTAAAGATATGTTGTGAGGATGTACTATTAAGCTTAAAGGTAATAGGGAAAAGTAATTATTTTTTATAAAGTTTGCCTATAATAACAATGTCTAGGCTAGCTTGAAGATGGCCCCATATGAAGCACTATATGATAGGCTATGTAGGACTCCTTTGTGTTGGAGTGATGGTAGAGAGAATAAGATCTCTAGTGTAGATTTAATCAGAGATGCTACAAGAAATAGTAAAGTTAACCAGAGAAAGGCTGAAGGCAGCTATGGTTAGACATAAATCATATATTGCCTTGAAGCAGAGAGATATTGAATATACATTTAGGGAAAAGACTTTATGAAGGTTTCTCCATGAGAAAAGGTGCTGAGGTTTGAGAAAAAGGGGAAATTTAGTTTCAGATTCATAAAACCCTATGAGATTATAGATAGGGTTAAACCTCTAGCATACAGGCTAACACTACAACTTAGGAAATAATAGATACATGATGTTTTCATACTTTTATGCTCAGAAGGTATAAATCAAATCTGTTACTTTTGATTTTGATGGCAGATACTGAGGTATAGCCAAATTTGAGTTATAAGGAGGAACCAGTATGGATTATGGCTCATGAAATAAAGTAGTTAAGAAATAAGTCCATACTATTGGTTAAAGTGATATGGAAGTACTATAATACAAAGGAAGTTATCTGGGAGCTAGAAGAGCAAGTAAAAGCTTAGTATTCTTATCTAATTACACTAGTTAATTTTAAGGATGAAATTTTTGTAAGAGGGGAAGAAATGCAACGCCGTCATGAATAGTGCCACTAGGTCCTGGAAGTGTGCTTGGGGTGCTTGGTCACTTGTATGTAAACCAAAGTAGTGACAATGATCATGAAACTTTAAAGGGCTTTAATGTAATGAAAAGGCAAAATTTAAAAATTTAGTAGAACTAATGATTAATTTTAGACTATAAATTACCTCTTGGTGCCATAAAAATTTTACAGGCTAGAAATAACCTAGGATGTGCCCAGATGGACTAAAAAATAGTGGACCCTGAAGCTTAAAACTTCCACTGAGTTTATTGGTGAAAGATTTTTTGAATTTTGAGGCTGTTTGTAAATTCTTATAATTTTTGAGGTTAGCAAGCAAATTGAGGCAGTCTAAAAACTACCTTATCGATGCAATTTGGCCACAAAAATTTATGAGCACATAGAGGGGATTAAAATATGAATTTTGAAATAAATGGTGTAATTTTTTGAGGTCAGTGTGAATATTAGTGAATTTTCAAAATTTTTTCCAAAAAATTGAGATGTTTCAAGGTGGCTCAAGTGGCTATAGGTCCCACCCACACTTGGCCAAGTGGCCTAAGACCCTTTCTAAGTGGGAAAGGTGGGTGACAATTGAATAATTCTGCTAAAACAAAAGATGGAAAATTTTTCCCCTACTATCTAGGCAGTGACGCCACAACAAGGGAGAATGGCCATTTCCATCTCCTTCTTTATTCCTTTCTGGAATTTCTAGGTTCCAAAAATTATTTTGGGATGTTAGGGAAGTCCCTGAAGAAGAATCACATCCAAAGGAGTTCTCAATTGTGAATTAAAATTCCTAGAAATTTACTAGATAGAAGTAGTCCAACAAGCCTATTTGGTGAGTTTTCATGACTTCTCCTTGGTTTTTTCTTAGGCATTTGTGGTTGTAATTGGGTCCTAGTGATGCCTAACTTCTGTGGGGACATTTATGGTCTTCGTTTGAGGTGAATTAGAGTAAGAGAGAGGTTGAAGAAGGTGGAGAAAGTGTACTAGTGTGTTGGACAGACAATTTTACATCCTTGCCACCTGATGCTAGATTTAATATTGCCGATGCAGTGGTGAAGGTCCTCATAGGCCACTGTACTAGTCTTTTAGATAGACCAGTCTACTAGGCAAACATATCCACTTCATCATTGATCTTTTGCATGATGTCAATGCAGTAGCATAGGTCCTTAAGGGCCACTTCACTGGTCTATTAGATAGACCAGAATCTAATTCAACTAGTGCAGCGACACAGGTCTAGAACGGGGACTACTGCACTAGTTTATTTTCTCCCCCTAAATCTAGTGTTTATCAAGGTTGTCTCCTGACGTAGGTAGCTGAAATAAATAAAAATGATTAATACATTGTACATATGTCTATGAAATATAACACATGGGTATTTTGGTAATTTTTCAACTAATAAGGCTTAAAGGCTTAAAATGATATAGATTATGCATGTAATAATTAATAATGATCCTAAAACACAATTCACATTAATTACAATGATTAATTGGATAATTTATTAGTAGAAACACCTTCGAGGTAAAATGGTAATCATGCATATTAGTTTCTTAAATTGAACTGGGATATCAAGATTAGATGGAATAGGTATAAGATGCAAGGATAAACTATTAGACATGTTTTAAATGTTTGAATTCACAACTAAGTATTTTTATACTCAGCGTACCTATTTCGGTGCATAAGTGCCAAGAGCAAGGATGTTATCTCATAAAGCGTGTAATGGAGTTCATAGGTTATTTTTGTTGAGGTTGATCCTGTATAGTTGTATAGCTTTTACACTCTATGTACTTCAGTGGGAAAAATTGGTGTGATGTATATAAGGGATATAGATTAGTATTTGTATATATATATAGATAGGCTATGTTGTAACTAAGTAATGGTTAATTCTTGTTATGTATGTATGCCTTATATGATTCTTTTGTGAGCTTGGGGCACTATATGTTTTCATGCTTATGGCCTGAGGCTTGTGATTGCTATATAGTAGATAATGATGATAGGTTGCTATTTGGGGGACCAGAAGGGTCCTAGAGATGTGATTGTATGTTTTAGAAGTGTTTCTTAGGTTTATAAATTTTGGGATAATGACCTGGGTAGTCGTTATGCCACCAAAATTTTAGGGAATATCAGACTGTGTTGAAATCATTCGGTAATAGCCTGAACATGATAAGAATTACCCAAGTGGGCTATAAAAACATATCAAAGTGAGTTTGTAGTCAGAAAAGATTGTCTAGTATAGTATAAGTAAAAGTTAAATGAATGACTGTGGGAGTAGTTAGGCTGAGTGACATGGTGTGAAGTGTACCACTTATTATGGTTTCTTTAGGAATCTAGTAGGGGATGTCACAGAGATTGAATGAAAATGCATCATATAGGTGTGTTTATAGCTTTGGCCGAATGGTTATTTGGCCATGAGTATGGATACATGATGAGAAATGCTTATATATAGGTAAAATTGATATTTTATTAATAAGAAAAGCATACATTGTGCTTGTGTGGTTTGGGTTGAATGGGTTGAATAATTGGGAGCGTGAATGTTGCTAGATATAAGTAATATATGCATGAAATGCATGGAAAATATGTAATGGCCAAAATGGCCTAATTAATTTAAATTAATTTACAAGCCTTAATATGAGCTTGAAATTCTAGTATGTGCTTATTAATGAATAAATGAACACTTTGATGCAAATATGTGAATAAAAGTATAATATGGAAAATGTACGGTGCATGTAAATAATTAAAGCACATGACTTTGTTTTTTAATGCCAAAATAAGGGAAATGAGTTAATATTCCTAGCATTATCAAATTAATAAGATATTTGCATCAAAATTGAATTAGTAAGTTTAAATAATGATGAGGAAATTATTGGAATATGAAAATAGCCCATATGAGAAACAACCTAGAGATGGATAGGTTGACTGGTCAACTAGAGATAGATAGAGCTGTGAGGCACATCGGTGGTTGATGTTTGTTACAAGTCCACTCACAGTCTGACCTAAAAATCTTTCTTGATGATAATGGATTTCTATGCACGTGCAGCCACTGTTTAGGACCTATGGAGCCACTGCACGGGTCTACACTGGTGCAATAGCTATTTAAGTCCTACAGGGCCACTACATAGAATGATCCCATTATCCATAGGTTTTAATGTTCTCGTTAATATGGGCAGTATAAAAATAATTGTATACTTTTAATTAGAGCAAACTTGATAATTTACACACTACATAATTTTTAATTAAGTGAATGATGAATATTGATAATAATAAAATAATATTATTTTTATGCTTATGAGTGGTATATAAATATGCATATAAGTGGAACATAATATTTGCACTATTTGTGCTTAATAGGGCTATGTATATGTCATGTTAAGTGTTTATATATCATGATGCTATTTGAGCATTTTAATTTTTTCATATTAAAATGGTATACACTTTAGGCATGAATTAAGTTACATTTGTTATATTTGCTATAATTATAATTGATGCCAATATACATTATTAAAATGGATATTTATTATAATTGCATGCAATAGTTATTTTGATCATACCACTAAGCAATTCACTTACCACATCATTTTGTTTGTGATGCATAGGTCAAGAGAACAATTGAGCCCAAGCCTCAGGACACCCATATCATTAAAAGAAGGGTTTTTATTTTGGTATATTTTGATATTGTAATTAAGTTATGAAATGTATAGACAATAGTAAATGCACTCTTTTGTTGAATGTATTTAGTCTTGGGCTTAAGCCACAATATGTCATATTTTATAAAATTATAAATAGATTTGTAACTGCGTTTAAAATGCTTTTTCATTAATATATACATGGCTAGCATCTTTTCCTCAGGTTAAGACTATGTGATGCTATATTGATTTTTAGAGTGATCAAAAGGATCACGGAGTTATGGAATGAATGAGAAAATTTATAGAAGTGTTTTTTCTTGCTTACAGGTTACTGATCAAAATTTTGGATATTGCCTAGTACAACTATTATACTGCCAAAATTTTTGCATGAGAATTCCTAATTTTGAATATGTAACTAAGTTTTGAATAATTTTTGGAAACCCATTTTTAATATGTGTTTTCATACTTGATAAAAATGTTTTAAATAACATTAAAGTCTAAGTTAAGGTTGGATAACATGTTATGTATGCACACCTTAGTTAAGTATGGTGATCAACTGACGACTGGACCGGTAAGGGGTGTCATATTTAGTGGTATTAGAGCTCAAATTAAGGCATTCCTAGGCAATATAAGAGTGTTATAGCATTCAAGTCTATACATAACATAATTTAGTGATATTGAGGCTTATTAATTGTTCTTATACCTACTATTAAAATGAGTGCTCCACGGAGGAAGAGGAAGGATAAGTTTCTATATCTGTGGCATAGAAGTAAAATAGATTGGCATCTATGCCTAAGAGTACTGCTAGATAGGCATCATCAGTAGCCTAGGCTTCAGCAGCCTTTATATAAGAGATGCTATAATTGTTAAGACAAGATATAGCGGTTATTCCACCTCCAGCACCATAGTAGTAGAAAGTTCCTTTGTCTCTCTAAAAGACTTACCTAGAGATAGTCAAGAGAATGGGAGCTAAAGATTTCAAAGGAAAAGGTGATGTCAATCCTAAGATAGACAAATATTGGCTATATCGAATAGAGAAAATAATGAAGTAGATGCATTGTACACTACTAAGAAAGTGATTTATGCCACCTCTTTACTTCAAGAAGAAGCTTTAAAATGGTGGGATGATTTGACAGGGTATTAGTCAGAAGAAGAGCTGACCGAGAACTTTTTCGTAGAAGAGTTTTACAAGAAGTATATACATGAGGATTATTTATATGACTGCAGGTAACATTTGATAGACTTTAAATAGGAGTAGAAATCTATGGGGAAGTATGAGAAGGACTTCTCTATGCTTAGCCACTATGCTAGGGCACTATCACTATAGAGTCTGATAAGTGCAAATAGTTCAAGAAAGGGTTACATGTGGAGATCAAGTCTCTAATAGATCCCATGAAGATCCAAAACTGTAATTAGTTGGTGTTTGTATGTCATTTGATAGAGAAGATACAGATAGAGAAGCGGGAATACTATCAAAAGAAGAGATCTTCTAGTCTTAGAATAATAGAGAAGTTGTAGATAGAGAAGCAGGAATACTATTAAAAGAAGAGATCTTCTAGTCCTGAAGTATCTATCTTTGCTCAATAATTAGGCAAGAGATTTCATGGTAATCAATATAGGGCACCACAACAATCATAGAAATAGGATCAATCTTAGAAGACAACCCAAGAGAATTGGAATAAAGGTAAAACTAGTTAGTAGTTATAGGTAGCTAGTACACTTGGTTCCATAGCTACAGGCAAATAGATTCCCTAATGTCCAACATGCCATAGAAGATACAAAGGGGAATGTTGGTGGAAGATGTTAGGGACATGTTTAAAGTGTGGTTTACTGGATCATTACCGCAAGGATTGCCTCGAGATAGCTAAGGGTAGACATGGATATGCATAAGTTTCCATTAGAGGCTAAAGGGGAGATTGAGAAGATAAGCTAAATGAAGATTAGAGGGATAGAGTAGAGTCTAAAGTTGAGCACAAAGCTCCTGCTCGATAGTATGCTATCAGGGCAGAAAAGGAGGCTGATGAGTTGGACATCATAGACGTTATATTCTATCTCTTTAACTCACCTATTTTAGCTTTGATTGATATGGGATATACAGATTCATATGTTTGCACACCA
>CANXYI010254150.1:0-11780 GCA_948208565.1 Hura crepitans | reverse complement strand
CTGCTTTCCCATCTTGCATCAATACATAACCTAAGCCATTCAGTGAGGCATCACTATATATCATAAAATCCTTACCCTATTTAGGTTGAATCAAGATAGGAGCTTCTATTAACATCTTTTCCAATTACTCAAAACTAGCTTGACACTTATCATCCTACTTAAACCTCACATTCTTTTTAATTAATTTGGTCAAACGAGTGGCAATAATGGAGAACCCTTTTAAAAATCTCCTGTAATACCTAGCCAATCCCAAAAAACTTCTCACTTTAATTACGAGGTTCCTATTCTAACACTGCCTTTACTTTACTAGGATTAACTCTGATTCCCTTAACTAAAACTATGTGCCACAGAAAAGTAACTTCAATCAACCAAAACTCACACTTACTGAGCTTGGCATATAACTATTTCTCTCTCAGAGTCTGTAACATAAACTGAGGTGTTGCTTATGCTCTTTCTAGTTTTTAGAATACACTAGAATATCATCTATGAACACACACCACAAATTGATCTTGATAAGGCTAAAAATCTCTATTTGAAAGATCCATAAAAGCTATTGGTGCATTGGTGAGTCCAAATGGCATCACCAAGAACTCATAGTGCCTGTACCAAGTTCTAAAGGTAGTTTTAGGAATGTCAGCCTCCTTAATCCTTAATTGATGATACCCAGATCTTAGATCAATCTTAGAAAATACACCCACACCTCTCAACTAATCAAAGAGATCATCAATATTATGCAATGGATTCTTATTTTTCATATTCATTCTATTTAGCTGCCTATAATGAATATATAATTTAAGCAACCCCTCTTTTAACTTTACAAATAGCATAGTTGCTCCCTAAGGAGATAAACTGGGTCTAATAAAACCCTTGTCTAATAAGTCTTGCAGCTGTACTTTCAGTTCTTTTAATTCGGCAGGTGTCATTCGATAAGGAGCAATGGATATTAGAGCTATACTAGGATATACCTTAATTTCAAAATCCAATTCCCTCTAAGGTGGTAAGCCTAGTATGTTGTTGTGTTGTGGCATGTAAATGATGTTATGTCATGGGAATGATTGGAATTATCATTTGTGGCATGGGTATGGATGATATGTATGTGAAATTGGTGAGAAAAATGCATGAATGTGCATAAACATACTTTAGTTGAGAGGCTTACTTGATGTATCATGGCATGGCATGTATACATATATATGTATGGTAAAAATATGATATATGATGTGCATGTGTGAAGAAACATGAATTGTGCATATGTGTGACCATGATCATGATGTGGCTGAGAGGTATGGCATAATGGTATGACATGGACTTAAAATAACCTTTAACTATATAGAAAAAAAGGACCTATAACTTTCCAATATAAAAATAAACCATAACCATCCCACTAAAATTGTGACACCCCCTACTAGATTCGTAAAGAAATCTGATAGGTGATGCATTTTCCACCAGGTCACCAATCCTAAAATTGCTCTAAGTTTGCACTCCTTAACACTTATAATGTACTTATTATTTAATCAAATATTGCTTAACTTCTTAGTCTATCCCTTAAATATTCTTATATGAGGTATAATAGACCTAAAAAACCATTTAATAAACACTCAACATATTTATAGAAAATTAGGTAGCACAACGGCTACCCGGGTAACATTATGAAGTTTTTATTCACCTGTGAAAGCACTTTTAATAGCAATATCATCAATATATCTCCTTCCAAACCCTTCTGGCCCATTTGGCAACATAACTACAAATTAACATGCACTCGTATATCACACAGGGCCTCAGGCCTAAAATCAATAGAAACCACAGAAATAAAACATTCAGATAAATGGTAGGTTTATATACAACACACCTACACTTATATATATAAACACTAGAGTCTTCTAAGCCTACTAAAATGACAACCTACAGTGCTTACATGAGTTTTTACTATCATATAAAAAGTAAACACATTTATATAACCTTTATTGTCTTGACTGCTACACTACACGATCCTCACGACTGGACTGCTTACCTTTGTAACCTATGCACCAAAATATTGATACGCCAAGTATAAAACTAAGTGGTGAATTTATTGTATTAAAAACATATCACATGTAGGCACTCAGATGTAAAAATAGGCTATAAGTGTGTAAATGCAATGCAAGATATAAATTCATGCAAGTGACATTAATTCCAATACTCAGTCTCCTAGTTCATTTAATTATAGTTCTGCCACTATGGTATTTTTAGTTAATTTAATCATTCTATGATTTGACATCAAATCTAGTTTATACATTAATTTAATTTAATTTAATAGGCCTGACTAGATAGACTACACTTAAAAACACTAGACTAAGAGGAAACTAAAAAGTTATGCATTGGCCCACATTCTGGACCCTAACCATTGCACCGGCTCAGTTTGATAGTAGGGATCAGTTCACTTGAACCTCTCAATACTAAATAGGGGATAATAGGGATTAGTCCATAGACCTCCTAATATCCCAAACAAATCAATAATAGGTAACACTATGGATAGTAGGGATCAGTCTATAGACCTCTCAATATCTAACATATCAATATCAAACATCTACAATGGATGGAAAAGATAAGTCTGTAGACCTCCAAATATTGAGCAAACCTTTAACAAATATCTAATAGCTACTAATCCCTTGTTTACCGGTAACTAATGAGCCATATGTCCTTATTTTATGTCTATTTACTTACTAATCATCATTTTATAATATTTATCATCCATTAATAGTCAATTATAAATCTATTTCCACAGTTAAATTTTGACTTGGATAGTTACAAGTCCATTTTTGTCCTACTGGACAGTTACACATCATTTTCTTGAATAGTAGTTTTAGGTCTTTTTACTAGGCATTTATAAGTTTATTTTAAGTCCAATTCATGTCATAATTTTAAGCCCAATCACATGCAGTTCAAGTCCTATTAATAGGTTACTTTCTAAGTAGTCAATTTAATAGGAAAGTTATAGGTCACTTTTCCCATTTCTGTACATTATTATAGGCTTGTAGCCACTAACATTCCATGCCAAAACAACATGCCATTATAAGCCATCTATCATCTCACATTATGCATCTCATAATGCCTTTCACATTGGCCTAAAATGCAATTTGCATTTCAGTATAAAAATGCCACGAATAATAAATCAAGTTTAGGCTATTTTAGGTCACTTTTGCCTATATTCTAAAACTCCATTTATAAACCATTTTACACTCTAATCCTTAGTCACATTTCTCAAACTAAGCTTACCATTTTACACATCATATTCCTATTCATGATTCCACATACTTTATGCCAATTTTATGCCATGCATTACATGCTCATGACATCATGCTAATCATGTAGATTGCCTATCATAACATACCATACTTACCATATTTCCCCATGGCACATATACCTCCCGGCCATACATGTTTTATAGCCATATACATGAATTTTTCCATAGGTTGTCACACATACAAGTCATATATTATCATTCTAGCATATGTATACATGTATATACCTCATGTCATGCATGCCATGCCAATACACAACAAATACATGCCTCAGCCATACATGTCACACATATGTACATGCATTATTTCACCAAATTCACCACCTATACATATATTCCTATACTAATACCTAATTTCTATCATCATTCACACATTATGTACATAACATACATTCCATAAATCCTACTCACACCACTCAACCATATCAAATACATAACTATAATAATGCCTTTTCTCCCCATACACATACACAACCCATTAAATCCATAACATACATATCATATACCATCATAAACCAAATGTACGCATGCCTTAACACCTTTCACACTCACATACAACCTCTCAGCCAAAGAGAGGGCATGCCCATCTATGTATTTCTTCCATAAAAACACCCTACAATTCACTAAATTATCATGGAATTAACATCAAAATAAGTTTAGTTCATAATTACCCCTATATTACACATCATAGCTAGAATTTCCATACAACTACACTTCAAATATACATGGAATGCCTCAAATTCATTAAATTCACATACTGACACTTGAATTAGAGTCTTGCCTACACTTTAACACTCTTAATTCCCTTGTTGAGAATCAATTCCTCTATAGCCTACATACACACATCCATGGCTTAGAAAAATCATAAAAAATTCCATATACCTCTAAATGAAAATCTATGAATATAGGCACCCTTATAATGATGAAATCCCATAAGAAATTAAAAAAAGGGAAGAAAACCACTTACACACAAACTTGAATTTTCAAACTCTTTCTTGTGTACACTTAGTATTTCTTAAATTTTCTTCAATTCTATGCTTGCTTGTAGCCTCCCAAACCTTTAAGAATTAATTATAAACTCATTAATCGAATTTTTTTGTAATTATTTAGGGTTAAATTAATCTTAGAAAGCCATGGTAATAGAGGAGAGAAAGAGAGAGAGGCGTCAGTGAAAGGGAAGAAAAATGGAGAAGAAAGTGAGGTAAGTAAGTGGACTTTGCTAAATGGATGCCTATGTGGCATCATGGCCCTTACATAGTGGGGTTGGGTGGCTCGAGTGGTGAAACGTCTAACTCGAGCTTCCCAAAAATGCTTGATTCTGATTAAAACTTTAGGAAAATTTTAAATTTCACTTGGACCTCCTAAAATTGTCACATCTATTTTAAAAATCCTTGATTAGGCCTATTTAAGGCCTTATAACATTCGGGTCAAAACTTTTTTTGTAAAATAGTTAACCAGTTTCCTCAATTTACGTGAAAATTTCAAAATTAAGAGAAAATAGTAAACAACCTCAAAATTCAAAAAATCCTTCACCAATAGCCTTAGAGGAATTTTTAACTTTCAAGGTATGCTTTTTTTAGGCCTGTCTGAGCGCATCCCGATTGATTTTCAACCTAACTCCATTTTAGCCTAAGTCCTACTAGATTTTGAGGTAAAATAATTTATTAGTTTTGCTAAATCTTTAAATTAAGTCATTTTCATCATTTTCAGGCCCCTTAAAATTTCATGACCAGGACGTCTTACCTTGAGCCTCATGAAGGTGACCTGACAACTCAAGCACACTTTTTGAGCCTCAAAGGCACTATTCATAGAGCTTTGTCTTATGGGTGTTACAAAAAATAAACTATTAAAAATGGCTCATAATTGTGTACCAATCACTTGAAAATAATTTAAATATATGATCAGTAATGGAATAAAAATTAATTAAGAGATAATTAGCCCATTAGTTAGACACCCATTGGATAGGTTGATCGGTCAACTAGAGGTTTGCAGCTGCTAGAGTTATTGATCCTTTGGGCCTTCACTCGTATGATGATATAGGTAGGTGTAGTTCCTGAGGTCCTAATAATTGAGCCATTACACTGGGTCAGTGTAGCAACTGAGGTCATTAGCTGAGCCACTGTATACTATGATGTTGACATTTCTATTTGTTACGGTAAATCCTTGTCATCAGATTAGATAGGTGCAGGCACTAAGGTCTATTAGTTGGGCCCCTACATAGATGGATTAATGATATAATGATATGATAACTTTTTTGTTTATTTGGTATTGGGGAGTTCTGGATCTCTACTATCATACTAGGTTAGTTTAGCGACTGAGTCCCTTAGATAGGCCATCACACTCGATTGGTATAAAGATTAAGGTCTAAAATGTGGGCCACTACACATCATTTATTTTTATTTTTATCTAGTGTATGTAAGTGTAGTGTAAGTAGTTGGGCTTGTGCAATAAAATAAACTTAATGGATTATGACAGTTAGTGATAATGGAATTTATCAAGAGATAACATAATGGTATAAGATAGATTAATATAATAATGTGGTAAGGTAATAAAATAATGACATTTTTATAACATGGACTTCATATGATGCATAATATATTTATGATATGTATGGCATACATATGTGTTTGCATGACATATTCTTATTATATAAAATTCACCACTAGGTTTTATACTCAGCTTATCGGTGTTTTAGTGCATAGGTAGTAAAGAAGTAGCTATACAACCTCTGTAGCTTTTGTAGTGTAGAAGTGTTAAAAAGATAAGGGTATATTTTTGAATTTTTATTGTTTATTAGTGAGCACTTATGTAAATACTATGTGTTTTGGGGTTAGCTAGCTTAGAGGTTGTGAGTTAAAGCTATGGATTATATGAAGGCCTTTTATCTGAATAACTTATTTTATAAGTTCTAATGATTGTAGGCTTGAGGCTCTGTGTGAAGATTATGATATTTATGATGATGATATTAGAGGATTAGAAGGGTCGAGAGGGTGACCAAAAATAAGATAAATTTTATTTAAAGTGTTTTTTAGTAGTCATTTTTAGGAAATATCACCCGAATAGCTATTATGCTACCTAAAATTTTTGAAGAATTAATTATTGCTTGTAAAATGGATTTTTATGTTTGATATAACTTGAATTATCACACTCCCTACTGGGTCTCGAAAGAAACTTAACAAACGAGGCACTTCTCAGTAGGTCATCGATCTTAGGATTTCTCCAGGAGAAAACTCCTTAACACTTACAAACTATTCTAGAATTCTATCAAATATTGTTTAGATGTTCAATTTAATCTTTATACATGCTAATACATGGTCTGATAGACTCAGACAAGGCATATGTAGACACTTTATAGGTTATAGAAAATTGGCAGCATAGCAACTACTCAGCTTACGTACCAAAAACTTTTTTCACCTTTTAAAACACTTTTATAAGCCACAAAGTCATAAGACCTCCTTCTAGACCCTTTTAGTGCCTTAATAATTCATTAGCCAACATTAGACACATATTTATATATTAGCAATCAACCACATACGGCCTTAGGCTCGTAATTATCATGTTCACATGCAATCCAAACAAATACCATAATAGCTTATATACATCAAATCTAAGTGTAGACACTAGGTTTCTGGGGCTTCTATGTTCGGATTTCCTAATGATGATGAAAGGACAAAAATCCTAATAAATAAGGATATTAACGTCTAGTTTAAAGATCTCAAAGTTTTCCTTAAAAATTGTTTTTAGTCTTTATCCAACTCAAAAAATCTCACGGGGCGACTTAAAATGCAAGAAAATAGGCATCTATGATGGGTTGAAGGCTTAGGCTAATAGGCCTTAACCCGATACCTAACACTGATGCCATGGGGGGTGTGAAGGGTGAAGCCCCCACAGTACAGATTAAAAAAAAATTCAAAGTTTTAAAAAATGGCCATTTTTGCAAGGAAAATGACATTTACTTGCGAAAACAGCCGTTTTCACTGAAATGACCATTATAATGGGGAAAATGGCCATTTTAGAAATAGCCATTTTTAGGGTAAAATGGCCATTTTCTACCTTGGGATTTGTGTATAAATACTAAAAGTGGATTTTCTAAAAGGGAGGACTTTTACTCGATATACGACACTAAAAATTCATAAAAGACATTCCAAATACCCTTTTTTAAAATTTTTGAAGATTTTTGGTACAATTTTTCAATCTTTTTAATATCTTTTGTAAAGGCAAATATACATGGTGGGTCGAATAACATTTCTCTTGTTTCTTTTATTTTTCTTTCCTTCTATTTTATCTATCTACAAGTTAGATGTAATATTTTATTATTTTTACATTATTGTTGTCATATTTATTTGATTATTTATTTCATTTTATTTATCTTCCTCTTTTTATTTCACATACTAACATTGTAATTTTGTTCTGATGCGAGTTGTTTGATTTGTTGTGACCTGATTATCTTTTCCTTCTACCATCTTATTAAACACTAGTGAAGTAGCCCCTTGCTATTTCCTTTATTTTTTTATTCCTTTTTCTTATTGCTATTGTTTTATTTTTGCTCTTTATTTTCCTCTACTTATTCTCTTTATCATTGTTTATTTTATTTAGATTGTATTTTATGATATTTCAAATGTAATTATTTTATTTAGATTGTATTTTACGATATTTTAAATGTAATTTTATTTTTATTTGGTTAGAATGTATTTTAGGTAATTGCCATGTAATCTATTTTTATTTTTGATTATTTCCTTGTATAATCCATGAATGTTATAATAGGTAGAAAATGAATTTTGTATGTTATAAAGATAATCAAAATCATTTTATACCTAATTAATTGGTGTTTTATTAATAAAATGTGTTTTAATTTTTCTTAATAAAATTCACGATAATAAGATTTATTTTCTAAAATTGATATGCCAGAACCAAAGTTCTCAAGACAATCAATCACTCGATTTCATCTATAATAATTTTAACTTTAAGCATTTTATTTCAATAAATGTATCTTTCACTTATATGAATCTATGATTTATTTTAAATTGTAAAACTCGCTTGAGAAAAAGGATAATGTTATAAATTCAAATTTAATTTCTATATTAACTTGAGGTATAAATAAGAGTAGGGCTTTGAACTACTCTAGTTTTAGCCCTACAAGGTATTTCCTAACTCTGGTTGGGTGGCAACTCCTACCTTGTGGTGTCTAACTCACTTTTTCTAGTCTAATCAAATAGGAACGACTTAGGATTCCTCTAATTTCCTTCTCATCTTTTAGGACTCGTGGAGTGAGTCTTAGGTCAAGTCTATCATTATTTCGGTTTAACTGGCCTTAGAAAGGAAGGGACATAAATAGTGGCAACTCTTTTAGGGACACCATGAAACCATGCTCTAAAAGTACCACAAATTAATATGGAACTTCATACTTTGAATTTATAATATTATTCTTTTTTGAAATTGCATCACATGCTGGAACTTTAAAAAAAGTTAGGTATCTCTTTTTTACCCTGATGTATTTCAAAGCTTCAACCCAATTTCACTCAAATTGGAAGATTGTTAGAGGTGGCATCAAATCCAAGGCTCATACCTATAAGGTATATGAAATGGTGAACCAATTGATCATATGCTCATAATGAGATAGACCTATTATAGAGGGACCATGCTTGGATGACCATAACTTGAGTGGCCTAAATTGTGAGCCCATGTAATAACCAATAGTAACTTCCCTTAGGTACCCCGATTAATGATGCATTGTGTGCTATGTGAGCCAATATATGTGAAATATGGTTTAATCATCTTGGAATGCTATTGAACCCATTCAGCCATTTCTAACTGGAATAGGCTAGACCCCGTATTTTGGCTTGATTGAATGTATCCAACATATATAGGTTAATTATCTTACGTGCGCTCTTTTTATGAGAGAAATAATGTTCAATTACCAATTGTTCATTATTCAAACTTGTTAGGGCCCCTAATGTACCATAGGTAAGCCCTTCTAGGAAAGAGCACATTGACCTCGTATATGGGAACTGATAAGGTTTAAAGGCTCTTCCTTGTGTTTGTTATTGTACACATTAAGATGCATTGGCATTTCATACATTTCCATACATTTTTACATTTCATCATTATTAACCCTTTGTTTTACAGCCATTAAAGATCTTTGAGCCACTTAGCTAGATGAAAGAATAATCAGACAAGAACTTATCTCTACCGCTCACATTCGAATAGACATGGTAAGATAAAGAGAAAGTAGTTCCTCTACTCCAAACATTGAAGGTGGAATGGACCAAAATTTTGAGGAGTTTAAAAAAAGAATAATGTCCATAATTTCAAAGGCAATTGCTAAGGTTGCTCTTCTTATTGGTTCATTGTTACCTACTGAAGATATAGCAACTACACTTACTAGAAAGACAACGGCTACCTTTAAGGGAATTGGCACTAAGAAAAAAGCAGCAAGTACTAAGGGAAAAGACAAAAAGGCTGAATACTTCAACCCAAAGTATGATTTTTGTGAAGACTTGGTTATACCCTAAAGATTAGAGGATGATGCCTTGAAAAAGCTAGTGGAAAAAATAAAGGAAATGGCTAGGCTTATAACTATAGGCAAGGGTCTAGACCTTGATGAACTCACCCTAGAGTTAGATGAGATGTTACCTTCTAAATTCAAGATGTTAAAACTACTCAAGTTTTATAAGACTACAAATATAAAGGCTCATGTCAAGTAGTATGCTATAGTTATGCATGGCATTGAGCTTAGCATAAAATAAAAAGTGGCTAATTTTAGCTTGACACTGCAAGGGAGACCAATTGACTAGTATCACAGGCTAGAAAAGGAAAGTAAAAGAAGATTAGGGAAAAATCATAGAAGGTTTCATCAACCAATATGACTACAACATTCACATAGAGGTTACAATGAAAGACCTCAAGCTGCCTAAGCAAAAATCCAATAAGAACTTTATAAAGTACTTGTCAAGATAGATGTGTAAGGTTCAAAAGATAATGAGGAAGCTAGAAACACCGGATCAGATCTGCAAGTTCATCAAGAATCCTAACACGTACTTAAAAAATAAGTTGAAAGCAAAAAGGCTGAAGGACTGGGAATCACTTAAGGATATAGTGATTGATTGAGAAGAAGAGCACAATGAGCAGAAGAAAAGCTTACGAGGGTTGAACAATAGAAGGAATCCAGATAATCGAAGCGTGAGAGGAATGGATTTTAGCAGAACAAATTTTGGTGAGACTATTAAGGTGTTTGCTGTAGTTAGACACTATTTGAATTTGGGTAAACCACTATCTTGGTACCTAAAATGACTCTAAAATGAAGGAAAACTTCAACCTATTTGTTTTAAACCTACTAGGAATGAAGGCCAGCCCTATCATAGATTAGATTTGTACTATTATTATCATCAGCATGCGATCCACAACACAAATAACTACTGTACTTTGCGGGATAAAATTCAGGACCTGATTGACTCAAGATAGATCCTTGATCTATAGAAGAGACAAAAAGGCCAGGGTACTTATTCAAATATTCCTCCACCTATCAACACAGTCAGTTCAAGCTTGCTAGAATGGTATGTGCTTTGGGACTTATACAAAAATTACTACCTAGCAGTAGAGAGAAGGGCAAAATCAAGTTAGGGTTTAGTTTGTCTGATAGATATATGGGCTACAAATAGTGAGAGTGAGCCAAAGGAATAGGTCTAAGACCTATGGGTAGATTAAGATTCAGAGAAAAAACTAAGTGAGGAAGGAGAGAGTAATGTAGTGACTCGAAGTGGTTAGGTAGTACCTGAGGTGGAGAAAGAGCCAATTCCCCTAGTTATGGAAAAAGAAGAAGATGCAGTGATAAAGCATCAAAAGAAGACTCATGTGATAAAGCATTAGAAGAAGACTTCTACACAGATTTCAATACAAGATCTATTGTGTTAATCCTCCTCTCATCAACAAAAGGTGGTTGAAGCCTTATGTGCTATAATAGTTTCAACAACCAAATCACTATTTGAGCTAGTGGCAATGGTAAAAGGAGAGGAAAAAGTAATGGTTAGCTTTTCTAATACAGACCTTCCACCTGAAAGGCATCACCATAACCATTCTTTCTACATAAAAGCTAAAGTTAGTAGTAAGCATACAATGTGTGTAATGGTTGATGATGGGTCATCAATCAAAGTGTGGACACTCAAAGTAGTAGCTGCTTATGGGATTGAAGATTCAATGATCTCTCAGTCCAAACTAACCTTTATGGCCTATGACAACATGAAGAGATAGGTGTATGAGACTTTTAAAGTCAAAGTCAAGATAAGGGTAATTATAGATGATTTAGAGTTCACAGTGCTTGATATCCTAGAAAATTTCTCTCTGCTTTTAGGATAACTAGGGTTTTTAATAAGCTAGAAGGAGTTCTATCGACACTACCTTAAATGATAAACATCCTCCATTATAATGAGATAGTGACAATCAAGGGTTTGAGAGAGAATCAGGTTTTGATGCTTGAGATAGTCAACTAGCCTTTTAATGGTTTCCA
>CANXYI010254082.1:0-12684 GCA_948208565.1 Hura crepitans | reverse complement strand
TGGGACTATAAGAATGACTATAAAATGATATTGATCTTTCATAATGCTGTGTGGGTGTAGCTACCTTATGGTCCACAAAAGGTCACTGCACAATTAATGAGATATGATGGCAAGTGAAACGGCCCTAAGGTCCAAGAAAGGCCACTATACATCTTGAGGTTTAATGAGGGGTGTAACTATTGAGGTCTAAAATGCGAGCTCTTGCACAAGCTTTAAGATGGCTGCGACTATTGAGGTTTTGAGATAGAACCCTTTGCATATTTTGAGATTTATAATGGGTGTAGCCATTGAGGTCTAAAATGTAGGCCTCTACACAAGTTTCGATCATGTTATCCATTGTTAAAAGAGTAGTCTTTTAAATCTAGGCCTTTTTGTGAATGATGAATACAAATGACTAAATGAAACATAGATAGTTTAGATAATGAAACTAGAAAGAGAAACCTAATACACATAAATTCCATATAATAATATTACATGTTAATGATTGATCATGGTGCATATTGATTCAGACCATAATGGCATATTTGTATGATGCTTAACCTATAAGACTATAGGAGACATGACACATACATAACACATGGAATGGCATGGTGCATGATATACTAAGTGGCATGATACATGCTGAGTAAGATTAAGTGTATGAATAATTAAATTCACCCCTATTAGCCTATCAATTTTCTCGATGCATAGATAATAGATAATTTGTGCAGCTAAACCTCACTAGAGTAGTAGCATAATAGTTAGCTCATTTTAGGGTACATCTTATATCTTATGATCATGTATATTGTAACCTATAGATGCACTCATGTATAGGAAATAGACTATATGGTTATACTAGTGAGATGTAATACCATATATTGATAATATATATATATATATATATATATATATATATATATGCACACACACACACACACACACACATACACATATACATGTATATACTAAGTTATGTGTATGAGATATTATTGATGATAATAAGTTTTATGATGGATTAGAAGGATCTTATAAGTTGAGTTGTGAATGAGTTCCATATTGAAGTGTTCCATATGAGTTTCAGACAACTATTATGCTACCGAATTTTTGGAAGAACTTTCTTAAGCAGTCTTGAGGGTAGTTGATACTTAGAATAATCTGGTCCACTTAAGACACTGAATGGCATATAAACGTATATAATAAGAATAAATTAAGTTGAATTTGAATCTTGACAGCTTAAGAAAACATTATTTCTTATCGAGTTAAATGAGCTATGGGTAAGAGAAATGTCAAGATAGTTGACCTACTGAGAAGTGACATCTCTTGTCCGAGTCAGAGGTGGATCGAGTATGAGGTGTTACATTTGGTGGTATTTGAGTGGGTTTAGGTGTTGCTAGGCCTAGAGTCTTACATGAGTCCATTAGGGGTTGATTCTAGTTCTGTACTACTATGCTACTTGAGGTTGACAACTATTTTCCTTGTAGTGAGATAAGATGCACAAAAATAGTCCACCCCCTAGTGAAGAAGCTATTGAGAGCCATGCTCCACCCACTATCTAGGAGCCTACTAGGTTAGAGACTCTGGTGCTCAGTGATGCTACCCATCTAACTCGTGTAAAGGCACAAGCTTAGGCATAACCATAATCACTTCTTCTATAGTATATGGTAAACCAACTCAAACAAGCTAATATTGTAGCTATATCTCCACCCGCACCTACACCTACACCACATCTATAACCCTAGGCCTTATGGAAAACCTATCTAGAGAGAGTCAAGGAGATAAGAGCTAAAGACTTCCTAGGCACTCAAGCAAATGATTCCTCTAGAGTGGAGTTCTAGTTAGAGAGGACTAATAGGATCCTACAGTAGTTATAGTGTTCACTAGAGGAGAGCTTGATTTCTGCTACTTCACTACTATAGGAGGAGGCCTTCAATTGGTGGGAGATTACTGTAGAGTGTAAGGTTACTATGGAGTGGACACAGGACTTCTTCCTAATCAAATTTAAAAAGAGGTACATTTATAAGGCATGTATAGAGAATAGGAAACACAAATTTTTAAACTTGAAGCAAGGGAAAAAATAGTGTTTGAGTATGAAAAAGATTTTGTAAGACTTAGTAGATATGCTATTGTCTCAACTAAAAAGAAGAGATGCATGAGGTTTAAGAAAGACCTTAAAATTGAGATTCATACTTAGATAGTGACACCTAAGATTTGAGAGTTTACTTCTCTAGTTACAACTGCTTATGACACGGATAAGTTGTTGAATGAGAGGAATGAGACATATCAAAAGAAAAGATTCATTACCCAAAGCAAGCTCGGTTAACCCTAGAGGTAAGTTAAAGGTAGCAAGTAAGAGGTAGAGGGGATGATAGACATCCCAACTACTACAGAGATAGTGACAAGCCAAAACATCAAGGCAAGGCTCACAGTTCAAACCTAGACAGTAGCAGGCTACCAATGGCCCTATCTCTATAGCTAGGAGTGGTCCATTAAGATGTGGTAATTATGGAGAAAGACATGTAAGGACTTATTAGAAGACTTGCCTTGGAGCATGCTTTGTCTGTAGGTTCAGAGACCACTTCTAAGGATACTGTCCGAGGATACCAGAGGGCAGCACCCAGATGTAGGCATTTTCACCCACTCTTGCTAAGAGTCAAAGAGAGGCTAGAAGTGAGAGAGTTAGCCTTAGTCAAAGGCCCAGATATGAGACTTGAGCCCTAATAAGGTAGTATGCAATTTAAGCTAGAGAGGAGGCTGATTCTCTAGAGGTTATAACGGGTACATTTTCCTTGCTTGAGGTATTTGTTTTAGCTTTGATTGACCTGCGATCTACAACTCTTACATATGCACTACATGAGCAAGGGATAGAGGGTTAGAATTAGAACCCATGGATATAGATATTTTAGTTAGCAACTCGATTAGGCAATAAGTGATAGTTAATAAGATATATAGAGATTGTTTCTTAGTTACTCAAGGATATGTATGTAATGCCTATAAGTCGACATTTCATGAATAGTACCTCCATGGAATGAATAGCGTTCTATATGAGTCAAGGCACCTTAATAAGGCCAAAAAGGGGCATATTGGCCATAAAACTTTGATGGGCCAGAAAATGGAAAAAATGAAATAATATAAAATTTTAGCAAAACCAATAAATCATTTCAAGTTAAGAACTAGTGAATAGTGACATAAAGCGAGGTTGTGTTGAGACAGCCTCGATATATGCTCAAATGGACTCAAAAATACCATACCTTAAACCTCAAAAATTCTAATCTACATGGTGTTAAAGAAATTTTAAATTTCTGAGACCATCTAATATTTATTTGGAATATTTTATTTTAGTAGGTGAATAGTAGCTATAACTACTGATGGAATTTTGACTTGAAATTTTTACAAGTCTCTTAATGGCAATAATTAAGGATTTTTAAAGCTAAAATGGCTACTTTTAGAGGTCTAGAGAAATTTCTATGAATTTTAGAAGTTTAAATGAAAACTAAGAGAATATGGAAAGTTAGATCGCTATGTGGCATAATCTGAGCTGTCCACCCCACTAATATAGAAAGGGGTCCACATGTGGGAGTGCCATATGTGCCAAAACCATCTTTCTCCTCCTAAAAACCTCCCAAAATTGACGCCATCTCTATATTCTCTCTCCTTCTTTTTCCTTCATTTCTCTCTCCTCCTACCACCAAATCCTATGATCTTTGCATGCTTCCTAACCTCCACAGTATCTTAAAGCTAATCCCACTAACAAAAATTAGAAAAAGAAGTTAGAAAGTGAGATTTTGCTACTTGGTGAATAGTGCCATTTTAGGGGTAAGTGGTTTAATTCCATTTTTTATTTTTGTTGTAAATAGCCTAAGTTATTCTAAGAAATCCTATTATTTTAGATTTTAATTTAGAGTTGTATAATTTTTTATAATTTTTCAAAGGTAAAATATTTTATGTTTAGGTAAAAGAGAAGGTGTTTAAGGAGAATACCATTAAAGGCCTTCAAGTTGGGGTGGAAAAGGGTGTTTTCACACCCTAAGTATGTGGATTTGACTCAATTGATGCATGCCATGTAGTTTTACATGATTATGTATGTATACATGTGTATGGAAAAGGTGTATCTTAGTGTTAGGCATGGAATTTATGTAAATGAATGGTGTGATTATGTTAATGGCATGAAAACAACATTGTATGCATGATTTTGGGGAAATAAACTAAGTGTAGGTGTACGTGCTATGTATAGCCGAATGGTGTGCATATATGGCATGGTATGTGTATTAAAGTATGTTACTTGCTAGACATGGCATTGACATGGAAATGAGAGGTAAAATTCATGTTAGGAATGTGAGCACTAATTCTAATATATATGAAATGGTAGCTTGAGAAACGGTGACCTAAAATAATATGTAATTGTGAAAATAGATAATGAGATATGAAATGGTGAACATAAATGTGCAAATGTTGGCACGATAATGATAGATAAAGTAATAAAGAATCTGGAATATAATGGCTAAAGAAATAATGTAGTTATGTTTAATATGATTAGAGATATGGAAGGCATGATTTTAGAAAATAACCAAATGAATAGTGATTTTTTGGCAAATGACCTAAAATGGGAAAATAAGTGTAACTGTGTGCAAAATGAATATAAAGTGTTGTTAATGACATGACATAAGATGAAAGATGAATAATACCTATATAAGGGAATAATAAATAGTGATATGGCCCATCAGTTAGACACCTACTAGATGGGTTGATCGGTCAACTAAGGAAATAGCTGTTGCTAGGCAGGTTGGTACTTCTAAGGCCACTATTGTTTGATATGATGGTGGATACAGCTGCCATGGTTCTGAGGATGAACCCTGCACACTCAAGTATTAGGAGGTCCACCTGGACTGATCCCTACTACCCATTAGCTTTAAGTGGATATTAAGAGGTCCTATAAGACTAATCCCTACTATCTACATGTGTTGTACTAAAGGCATTAACTTGGGGCATTGGGAGATCCCCTGAGGTTTATCCCTGCTATCCCACTTGTAGATATTGGGAGGTCTATGAACTGATCCCTGCTATTTATTAGTCTAGTATTGGGAGGCCTATGGACTTATCCCTGCAATCGGACCAGGTAGGTACAGCTACCGAGGCCTAAAATATAGGCCACTGCACAGGATAGATCCTGCTATCTGCTATCTTAAAGTGTAGTCTATCTGTCATGGGCCTTAATAACATTAGACTGAATATATATAACATTACTTGACTATTAACCATGGCAATTGAGTAAATACATAAACTTAAGTAATTGGAACTAGTTACTTGCATGATAAGTCAATTTAAGGCTTAGCATATCACTGGTATATGATCTAATAAACCTACAATAAATAGGACTATAATGTCTATTCAATTATATATGTGATCTCATATGTGTGTTGCATTCATGACATACATTTATTGTGTTAACTCCACCACTTAGTGTATACTCAGTGTGTCCGTGTTCCAATGCATAAGTTATTGATAAGGTAGTTGTCCAGCTTTATCAATGCAATGTAGCTGTTGTTGAGTTCCTCTTTGGTATATTTTTGTGCTCTTTTGGTTACATTTTAGAAGTGCACTCATTTATATTGGGGTTTAGAGGTAGCTAGTGGATGTATATTATGAATGTTTATAAAATAAGTTGTATGCTCTGTGCAAACCTAAACTTTTGATGGATATATATATGCTTGCTTAGTTATTGGATAACTGTGGGTCTAAGACCCTATGATTGTTGTGTGACTATGTTAAAAACTGTATTGGGGAACCAGAAGGGTCTAGGATTTGAGGGTTGAGACTATGATGTTATAAAAGTGTTTTTGTGTAGGAAATTTTTTGGTTTTTCACCTAACTAGTTGTTATACTTCCCAAATCTCTGAAAAAGGGATAATAGACATGAACTGATGTTTTATCATACTAAAATAAGTAGTATTAATAGGTCATATAGTAAAAACCACTAGTCAGTGAAGATAGGATAGGGATATGAATATGTCATAAGTTTTAAACAAATAAGACTCGAGGTAATTTAAAGATGGGTGACCTACGGGAAGTGGCACGCTTTGACTAATTCAATCGGGAATGGCCAAGGGGTGTTACATTTTGTGGTATCAGAGCAGGTTTAGGCATTCTTAGGCATACTATACATGAGTGCTAAGGTCTAGGATTCTTTATTTGGGGTAAAGTTATATTGCATGAAGCTAATAAGTTATTTTCTATACAGTAATACATAATGAGTGAATGGACCTCACCAGAACGAGATGAAGTGGTGGCTAGTCATGCTTCCACCACTATCCATGGCTTAGAGGTGAGTGCAACTACACCAGAGCTGAGTGATGCTAAATGTCAGCCACCACCATAGCTATAGCCTTAGGCTCAGGCCTCACCAGTACTATTGTAGTAGCTAATAGAGCTATTAAGGCATACTACTGCTCCATCACCTCCAGCTCCTACACCACCTCTACCAACCCTAATAGTATTACAAAAGACCTATCTAGAGAGGGTGAAAAAGATGGGGGCAGTGGATTTTCTAGTTGCGCAAAAGGACGATACTATAGGAGCTGAGTATTGGTTTGAGAGAACCATGAGGATTTTAGAGTAGTTAGAATGTATAGAGGAAAATATCTTAAATGTGCTACCTCTCTCCTTTAAGAAGAAGCTTTCCACTAATGGGATGCCATAAAAAGGAGGAAAGCAATAGCATAGCTTACTTAGGAGTGTTTTTTTGAAGGAGTTCCGTAAGAGATATATTCCAAAATCTTATAAGGAGAAAAGGAGATAGGGATTCTTAGACCTAAAATAGAGGAAATGGTTAGTGTCTGAATATGAGAAGAACTTTGCTCACCTAAGTAGATATGCTAAAAAGTTCATGCCTAATAAGGAAGAACATTATAAGAGGTTCGAAAAGGGCTTCAATGTTAAGCTGTGGATATAGATTGCCACTACAAAGATTAGAGATTTTTCAGAGTTGGTAGTTGCATTTTACAACATGAAAGGCATGATTGAGGAAACAAGGGAGCTATTTCAAAAGAAAAGACCATTTGCATCTAGTCAGATGAGTTTAGCTCTAAGACGGGCCAAAAGATAGAGAGAGTTCCACCCCAGTCAGTAGTCTCAAAGATAAACGGGACATCAGTCCTAGAGGTAAGCCCTAACTCAGAGGTCAAGTTAGGCCATTCATTCTAGGCTTCGATCATCATAAAAAGCCTTAACTGCTCCAGTGTCCATGCAAGAAGTGCACCTCCAACATATGGGAGTTGCAATAGAAGACACTAGGGGCAATGCTGGCAATATAAAAGAGGATAATGTTTCATATGCAGTGTTAGAGACCACTTTCAATGGTAGTGTGCTCAGAGATAACTTGGGGCTATATAGACCCAGGCATCTGCTATAGCAGCACCTAGTAGAGGGCTAAGATAAATAAGATAAGGTTAGAGGCTAAAGCACCAGGACGGTAGTATGCTATCTATGCCTAGGAGGAAGCTGAAGCACCAAATGTCTTTGTTGGCACTTTTTACTTATTTAATGCACCTGTGTTAGCATTAATTGATCCTAGTTCCACACATTCCTATATTTACACCACACAAGCCTGAGATAAGGGACTAAAACTAGAGTCTATAGATTTAGACATCCAAGTGAGCAACCCAATTGGGTAAAGTGTAATGGTGAATATAGTTTATCGACATTATCCTTTGATAATTCAAAATCAGATATTTCAAGCAAATCTAATAGAACTTCCTTTTCATGAGTTTGATGTCTTACTTAGTATAGACTGGCTATCAAAACATAAAGCAGTGATTGATTATGAGAGAAAAAGTTTGAGTCTATAGACGATAGATAGACAAAAAGTGATAGTTATGGGAAAAAGAAACTCAGTATCTAATATCATCTCAGCTATTATAGCCAGGTGATGCATTTGGAAGGGATGTGGAGCATTCATAGCTCATATGGTAGATACCAGTACCACAACACCTAGCCTTGATAAGATACCAATGGAATCAAAATTCCTCGATGAATTCCTAGATGAACTACCAGGATTACCACCATAATAAGAATTAGACTTTGATATTAAGGTATATCCTAGCATAAACTAAGTGTCTATTACACCATATTGGATGGCACTAGCAAAATTAAAGGAATTAAAGGTACAATTACAAGAACTATTGGATAAAGGCTTTATTAGGCCTAGTATCTCACCCTAAAGAACACCCATATTGTTTATGCAAAAAAAGGATGGATCGCTTCGGTTATGTGTCAATTATAGGCAATTGAATAAAGTAACAATTAAGAATAAATATCCATTTTTTAGAATTGATGATCTCTTTGATCAGTTGCGAGCTACTATTATGTTCTCTAAGATAGATTTGAGGTCAGGATATCACCAGTTGTGGATTAAGGAGAGTGACATCCCTAAGACTGCCTTCAAGACTCAGTATGGGCATTATAAGTTTATAGTGATGCCATTTGGGCTCACAAATGCCTCAGCAACCTTTATGGACCTAATAAACCGAATCTTCAAACCTTACTTGGACTAGTTTGTTATGGTGTTCATAGATGACATCTTGGTGTATTCCAGGACTCAAAAGGAATATGAATAGCACCTCAAAATTGTGTGGCAGACCTTGAGGGAAAGACAGCTCTACGCTAAACTGAGCAAATGTGAGTTTTGGTTGGAAAAAGTAGCTTTTATGGGTCACATTGGCTCAAATAAAGGTATCAGAGTAGACTAGAGTAAGGTTAAAGCTGTATTAGAGTGGAATCCCCCGAGGAACATGATAGAGATTTAAAGTTTCCTAGGATTGGTAGGATACTATTGGAGTTTTTATGAAAGGTTTCTTGATGATTGTTGCTCTATTGACACAACTAATAAGAAAAGATGTAAGGTTTAAATGGGATGATGAGTGTCAAGCCACTTTTGATAGATTAAAAAGAATGTTGATAGAGGCTCCTATTCTTACACAGCTTGAATAGGGAAAAGTGTTTGTGATATATAGTGATGCCTTATATAATAGACTTGGTTATATTTTGATGCAAAAAGGCAAGGTGATTGTATATGCCCCTGCAGGTAATTAAAGCCTCATAAGAAGAATTACCCTACACATGATCTAGAATTGGTTGCTATTATATTTGTATTAAAGGTGTGGAGACATTACTTGTATAGAGAAAAGTGTTACATTTATATGGATCACAAGAGTTTGAAGTACTTACCCACACAAAAGGAATTGAATCTCAGGCAACGATGATGGATAGAGTTAATCAAGGATTATGATTATCTAATTGACTACCATCCAAGAAAGGCAAAAGTGGTTATAGATGCTTTAAGCAAAAAACTCATTGCCACCCTAAAGCTTATGAATGCTAGAGTGGAGTACACAGTAGAAAATGCCATTTTGGCTGAAATGTAGATTAAACCTGACTTTAAGCAGTAGATAAAGAAGCCCAATTGAGAGATGAACATATGTACAAACCATAAATAAACTCAAAGAGTGGAAGACGAGAGGATTTGAACTAGGTAATGATAGGAGCTTGTACTATCAGAATAGGTTATGTGTACCAAAAGTGGATGGATTAAGAATGCAGGTCTTGAAGGATGCTCATAAAGCTCCATACTCCATACACACAAGAAGTATGAAGATGTACCTTAATTTGAATGCCTAATTCTGGTGACTAGGAATAAGGTGAGAAGTCACTAAATATGTAGCTCAGTGCTTGACTTGCCAGCAGGTGAAAGCGAAACACCAAGTTCCTTCTAAATTGTTACACCCGATAGCAAACACAGAGTGGAAATGGGAAAAGATCAATATAAATTTTGTAATAAGGCTGCCATTAACCGAAATTAAATGCAACACTATATAGGTAATAGTGGATAGATTAATGAAGATAGCTCACTTTGTTCTTGTATGGATGGATTATTCCTTAGAAAAGCTAGCTCAACTATACATTGATGAGATTTTATGGTTACATAGACTACTAGTAGCTATAATTTTAGACCGAGACCCGATGTTCACTTCTAGATTTTGGAAGAAGCTACAGGAGACATTGGGTACTTGACTGACATATAGCATAGCATTTCACCTTTAGACAAGTGGATAATCAGAACAGGTGATATAGGTGTTAGAAGATATGCTATGTAGCTATACAATAGAGTTTAGAGATAATTGGGATCAATACTTGTCATTAGTTAAATTTGCTTACAATAATAGCCATGAAGCCAGCTATAAAATGGCACTCTATGAAGGACTATATGGGAGAAGGTGCAAAACTCTACTTTATTAGAGTGAAGTGAGGGAAGGTAAGATTATGGGATCTAACTTGATCACAGATACAAAAAAGAAGGTTAAAATTATAAGAAATAAATTAAGAGCCACCTCGAACTGACATGAATCCTATGCAGATTTGAAATGAAGAGATATTAAGTATGAAGTCAATGAACGAGTGTTCTTAAATGTGTTGCCATGGAAGAAGATGTTTAAATTTGGTAAAAAGGGGAAACTTAGCCCTAGGTTTATTGATCATTACGAAAGAACAGAACATGTAGGCCCTTGGCATATATAGACTTGCATTACCTTCTGAGTTGAAACAAATCGATGATGTATTCCATGTATCAATATTGAGGCGATACAGAGCATATCCTTTACATGTGATAGCTTCAGAGGAGATACAAGTACTGCCAGGTTTAATCGATGAAGAGAAATCTATGCAGATCTTAGCTAAAGAAGTAAAATAGCTGAGAAACAAAGTCAATCATGCTAGTGAAGGTGTTTTGGAGGCACCACAATACCACTAAAGCCACGTGGGAGAGTAAAGAGCATACGAAAGCACAATACTCACATCTATTCATAAACAAGTAATTTCGAGGATGAAATTTTTTAAAAGGGAAAGAATTGTAAAGTCCGTAAGTCAAAGTTTCATGAATAGTACCTCTGTGGCATGAATAGTGTTCCTTATGAGTCAAGGCACCTTAATAAGGCTAGAAAGGGGCATATTAGTCACAAAACTTTGATTGGTCACAAAACTTTGATGGGTAAAAAAATGGACAAAATGAACAATAAATCATTTCTGGTTAAAAGCTAGTGAATAGTAACATAAAATGAGGTAATGAAGGGATAGCCTCAGGATGTGCCCGAACAGGCTCGAAAATACCATACCCTGAATCTCAAAAATTATAATCTGTATAGTGGTAAAGGAATTTTAATTTTTTGAGACCATCTAATACTTATGTGGAATATTTTATTTTAGCAATTAAATAGTAGCTATAGCTGCTGATGGAATTTTGACTTCAAATTTTTTGAGTCTCTTAATGGCACTAATCAAGGATTTTAAAAGCTAAAATGGCTATTTTTGGAGGTCTAGAAAATTTTCTATGAATTTCTAAATTTTAAATGAAAATTGAGAGAATATGGACTATTAGATCACCATGTGGCATGATCTGAGCTATCCACCCCACTAATATAAAAGGGGGTGCACACGTGGGAGTGCCACATGTGCTAAAACCATTTTCCTTCTCCCAAAAACCTCCAAAAATTGATGCCATCTCTATATTCTATCTCTTCTCTTATTTCTTTATTTCTCTTTCCTCCTATAACTAAATCCTATAATCCTTAAAAGGTTCTTGACCTTTATAGTCTCCTGAAGATAATCCTACTAATAGAAATCAGAAAAAGAAGCTAGAAATTGAGATTTTGTTACTTGATGAATAGTACTAATTTTAGGTGTATGTTGTTTAATTCCATTTTTTATTTTTGTTATAGGTAGACTAAGTTATTCTAAGAAATCCTATAGTTTTAAATTTCAATTTGGAGTTGTATAGAATTTTTTAGAATTTTTCTAAGGTAAAATTCTTTATGTTTAGGTCAAAGAGAAGGTGTTAAAGGAGAATACCATCAAAGGCCTTTAAGTGGTGGAGAAAAAAATGTTTGCACACCCTAGGTATGTGGACTTGACTCAATTGATGCATGCCATGTAGTTTTGAATGATTATGTATGTATACATGTGTATGAAAAATGGTGTATGTTAGTGTTAGGCATGGAATTTATGAAAATGAAAAGTGTGATTATGGTAATGGCATGAAAACAACATTGTCAGCATGATTTGGGGGAAAGAAACCAAGTGTAGGTGTGTGTGCTATCTATGGCTGAATGGTGTACATATATGGAATGGTATGTGTATTCAAGTATGTAACATGCTAGACACGGCATTGACATGGAAAATGAGAGGTAAAATTCATGTTAGGAATGTGAGCACTAATACTAATATATGTGAAACTGTAGCTTTAGAAATGGTGACCTAAAACTATTTGTAATGGTGACAATAGATAATGAGATATGAAATGGTGAACACAAGTGTACAAATGATGTCACAATGATGATAAATAGAGCAATGATGATTGTGGAATATAATGGCTGAAGAAATAATGTAGTTATGTTTGATATGATTAGAGATATGGAAAGCATGATTTTGGAAAATGATAAAATGAATAGTAACCTACACTAAAAATGACCAAATGAATAGTGATTTTACGACAAATGGCCTAAAATGGGAAAATGTGTGTAATTGTGTGTAAAATGAATATACGTGTTATTAATTACATGACATAAGATGAAAGATCAATAATAAATATACAAGGGAATAACAAATAGTGACATTACCCATCAGTTAGACACCTACTGGATGGTTTGATTAGTCAACTAGAGA
>CANXYI010253999.1:0-11684 GCA_948208565.1 Hura crepitans | reverse complement strand
TTCATTATTATCATGCCTATCTCAGCTCTATGAATAGTACTCCCCCTTGTCCATTATTTATGTCCCTTCCTTTTTAGGGCCTTTCAAATTGAAACAACTAAAGACTTAACCTGAATCTCACTCCTCGAGTCTCAAAGGCATGAAGAAAATTAGAGGAATTGTAAGTTGTTCATATTCGATTAGCCTAGAAAAAGTGAGTTGGGCACCACAAGGTAGGAGTCGCCACCCAACCGAGATTCGGAAATACCTTGTAAGGCCAAAATTAAAGTAGTTTAGAACCATACTCTTATTCATACCTCAAGTTAATAAAGAATTTTGATTTTGAATTTATAATATTTTCTTGTTTCTCAAGCGGGTTATAACATTAAAAATAAATCATGTATCCAGATAAGAGAATAATAAAAAATATTTATAGAGATTAAGAAATAACATACACAATCCTAAGTCATTGATTATTTTGAGAACTTTGGTTCTCACATGTCAATTTTAGAAAATAGATTTTATTATTATAACTTTTATTAAAGGAAAATAAAAATCCATTTTATTAACAAAACAACAATTAATTAGGTACAAAATGATTTTGATTATTTTTATAATGTGTAAAAATAATTTTCTACCTATTGCATAATTCACGGAATATACAGGCAAATAACCAAACTAAAAATAGATTACATGGTAATTACCTAAAAAACATTCCAACCAAATAACAATAAAATTACATTTAAAGTATCCTTAAAATATAGTCTAAGTAAATAAAACGAATAAAGAGAATAAGCAAAAGAAAATAAAGTGCAACATAAAAACAATAGAAATAAAAAGGAAATAAAAATAAAGGAATGGTAAAGGGCTACTTCACCAATGTTTAATGAAATGGTAGAAAGAAAGGTTAATCAAGCCCCAATCAATTAAAAAGTTCACATCGCAAAAAAATTATAATGTTAATATGTGAAATAAAATAAAAGATGAATAGACTATTGAAATGAAATAAATAATCAAATAAATACAATGACAATAATATACAAATAATAATTTATCACATGTAACTAGTAGATGGATAAAAGAAAAATAAAGAAAAATAAAAGAAAAAGGAGAAAAGTTGGTTGACCCACTATGTATGATTGCCTTAAGGAAAACATCTCAAAAAGGTTGAAAAGTTGTGAAAAAAACCTTTAGAAAATATGAAAACTGTGTTTGGAAAGCGTTTTTTGAGATTTTAGTGCATGTATATTAAAAAAAGTTTTCATTTTGAAAAATGAACCTCCCTTTAGGATGGTATGGTGCTATGTTTTATACATAAAATTTGAGGCAAAAAATGGCCATTTTGGAGGCAAAATTGACCACTTTCCCTCTTGTAATGATCGTTTTGGTGAAAATGGCCATTTCACCTATTGAAATAGCCATTTTGGTGAAAACATTTGTGATTTTTCTTTAAAATTTGACTCCATAACATAGGGGCCTTCACTCCCTACACCACCCTTGCTGTCAATGTTGGCCACTAGGCTCTGCCCTTGTCTTCCCGAGCCCTTAACCAGTTGAAATGCCTATTTTTCTCACATTTTGAGTCACACCATGAGATTTTTTGTGTTAGGCAAAGTCTTAAAAAAATCATAAAGAATAGTTTGAGATCTTTGACCTAGATGTTAACATTCCTAATTATTAGGATTTTTTGTCCTTTCTTTATCATTACATAATCCAAACATAGGAGCCCCAAAAACCTAGTGTCTAAAACCACCTCTGTTTAACCTAATTGCTCAGGAAATACTATTCATGCCTTGATAAAAAGCACTATTCATGGAATTAGGGCTTTAAAGTATTATAATTCTTTCCTCTCTGAAGAAATTTTGACCTTGAAATTTACCTCGTGAAAATAAGTGATGATACTAAGCCTTTATTTACTCATCACTCTCTAACGTAGCTTTTTTAGTCTTATGGTTCCTTTATAGCACCTTCACTAATGGTATTGCTTTATTTCTTAGCTTTTTAACTTATCTTGCTAAAATCTAGACATGTTCCTCTTCATACATCAAATCTAGTTGCACTTGGATTTCCTCTATTGGTATTACTTAAGAAGTGTTGGATCTATACCACTTTAGCATGGATACATGAAATACATCATGGATCTACTGTAGTTCTCCTAGTAAAGGTAGCTTTTAAGCTATCTGCCCTACACAATTTGTAATCTTATATAGGCTAATAACTTTTAGACTCAGCTTGCCCTTTTTACCAAATTGGAGCATCTTTTTGCATGGTAGTACCTTAAGAAACACTTTTTTAGCAACATCATACTTAATGTCCTTCCATTTAAGTAGGCATATGACTTTTATCGATCCATAATCATCCTAACTGTATCACATTTGCTCCTAGTCATAGATAACGCCATTATGAGTTCCTTGATAACTTTTTACCACTTTCATTCTAAAATCACTATGTGATAAAGGAATCCAGAGGGAATTTGATGCTTAGCTTTCACCTACAAGCATGTAGGACATTGAGCTATGTATTTAACTATATCTTATTTCATTCTTTGCAATCTGTACTATAGTTTTAAGTCAAGATATATTTTTGTGCTTCGAAGGTGAATTGTAGAAGGAGTATGTGTGCCTCTTATAGGATCTGTGTCTTGATTCCTCCTACTTATGGTAAGCATGGCCTGTCGTGGTAATAGAAATCCCCATCTATGTTGATTTCAAATTTTATAGTCTTATCCTCTTTAACCCGACTCATTATTTGCACAAGTTGATTATCTTAAGTCTATGCCTCTTTTACCTATAGAAATAAATTAGATTTAACATGTAACTCAACTAAAATGCCATTATCCTGAGTATACCAAAACCTATCATTCATAGCTTTCATGGTTGCTATAAACTTTTGGCTTAAAGCATATGCCACCAAATTTGCCTTTCATAGGTTATAATCAATTAGATAATCATAATCTTTTATTAATTCCATCCATCTTCGTTGCCTCAGGTTCAGCTCCTTTTGTGTGGGAAGGTATTTTAAACTCTTGTTGTTAGTATAAATGAAGCACTTTTCTCTCTATAGATAGTATCTCTACCCTTTCAAGGCAAGCATAAATTGTGGCTAACTATATTTCATGCATCAATAATTCTATTTATGTTGTTTTAGTTGCCTCGGGGCATATGTTACCACCTTTCAATCTTACATCAATACACACCCAAGTCCATTATGTGACACATCACTATATATCATAAAATCCTTCACGACTCGAGTTGTGTAAGGATGGGAGCTTTAGTTAACATAGCTATTAGCTTGTCAAAGCTTGCTTGACATTTATAATCCCATACAAATTTCACATCTTTTTATAATAGTCGTGTTAATGGAGAAGTAATCATAGAGAATCCCTTAATAAATCTTCTATAATAGCTAGCTAATCCAAAGAAACTTTAAATCTCTATTACATTCCTAGGAGGTTTTAACTCTAGCACTGCTTTAATCTTGCTCGAATTGATTCTGATGCTTTATTCAACTAGAATTTACACTTGCTAGGTCTAGCACATAACTACTTATCCCTCAGGGTCTATAGAACTATTCTTAGATGTTGCTCATGTTCCTCTATGGTTTTAGAATACACCAAGATGTCATTATTGAAAACCATGACAAACAAAACCAAATATGGCTTAAAATTTTAGTTTATTAGATCTATAAATGCCATAAAAGCATTCGTAAGCTCCAATGGCATTAGCAAGAATTTATAATATCTGTATCTATTATGAAAGGTTGTCTATAGAATATCAAACTCTTTAATTCCCAACTAGTGATAGCATGATCTCAAGTCAATCTTTGAAAACACACTGGCTACTTGCAATTGATAAAAGAGATCATCAATCCTTGGTAATGGGTATTTATTTTTGAGAGTCACCTTGTTCAATTCTTTGTAATAAATGCATAGTCAAATTGATCCATCCTTTTTCTTTACAAACAAAATCAATGCTCTCTATTATGAGACACTCAATCTAATAAGACCTTTCTCATGCAAATCCTACAATTGCACCTTTAATTCAGCAGGTGCCATGCAATATGGAGTAATAGAAATAGGTGTTGTACTAGGATATACTTTAATCTCAAAATCAAGTTCACACCTTAGCAGAATACATTTAGGAACTCTGCTACCACAAGTATCTAACTAAGGTTTATTATTGCTTTATTAGTGTCAACTATATAGGCTAAATAACTTAACACCCTTTTTGGATCAATTGCCTCGTAATTACTTCTAAAATGGCATTTGGTAGAGAATTTCATTTGCCAACCATTGTTACAACCTTCCCATTAACTGCCTTATGTTTAAACCTATTTTGCTTGCAATCTATTATAGCTTAGTGTTTAGATAACCAATCTATGCCCATGATAATATCAAATTCATCAAATGGTAGTTTAATGAGATCCACTAGAAAATGCATGCTCTTGAACCACTAAAGGAGAATCTATATATATTTTGTTAACTATCACATGTTGTCTAATTGGATTACTAACCATAATGTCTATATCCATGGGTTTAGGTTCCAAACTGCTATCTCATTCTCATGTAGTGAAAATGTATGAATGAGTAGATCTAAGGTCTATTAATACTAGAATAAGTAACTTAAATGAAAATAATGTACTCACTATGACATAAGGTGCATCAGCTTCCTCTATAGGGTGAAAAGCATATTGTCATACAAGTGTTTGAGCCTCTTACCTCGACCTCTAACTAGTATTAGCCTTGTCACTCTCATTCTTCCTCTAGCCTCTAATAGGTGTAGGTGAAGAAGCTTGAAACTAAGAGGCATCTACTTGCCTCTTTGAGTAATCCCTCTAGTACTACTCCTTAGACCCACACATGAAGCACTCTTCAATCCATGCCTACTAATAAACTCCCTAGTGTTTTCTATTGCAAGTCTTGCACACAAGCGTTATACTCTGAGCCATAGACATAGGTGCACTAGTAGCTGGCTATTATTGTTTATGCCTTGACTAAAATCCTTGGCTTTTCCTCTATGTCTGGCCCTACCACTTGGATTGCTATGGGGTTTGACTGCCTTTTTGTCTCTTTCTTGCATCAAGTCTAAACTGGCTTGCCCTAGTGGTAATGGTTTTTTCTGTTGAATGGTTTATCTTCTCTCCTTCAACATCTCTTCCATAGTATAAGCTGTAGACACCAAGGAGGCAAATTCTCAAATCTTTGATGTGGCAATCTAGGTCCGGATCTTGATGTCAAGGCCTTTCTCAAACCTTTTACATCTCTTTTCTTCTATAAGGACAAATTCCTTTGCATATCTACTTAACTAGGTAAAGTCTTTCTCATATTTAGATATAGACCTTTATCCCTATTTTAAGTTTAAGAATTCCTACCTCTTCTTGTCAATGTAGGTCTTCGAGATATACCTCTTCTTGAATTCATAGAGGAAGAACACCTTGGTCACATCCATTGAAACTTTATGTTCAACTGTGGTTTTCCACCAATGAAAGGCTTCTTTTTATAGGAGAGAGGTGGCATATATCAGGTTCTTTTTTAGGGTGCATTGCAACTACTATAAGATTTTGGCTATCTACTCTAGCCAGTATTCAGCCTTTATTGCATCATATTCTATTGTTCTTTAAAAATCTAGTGCCATAATTTTTTTGAACCTTTTTAGGTAGGTGTTTTGCATTGCCTTGGGCTATAGAGGTTGTATTGGAGGTGGCGATAGTGGCAGTGGGGGAACTACAGTAGTGGTTTATCTTAACAAATCTACAATTTGCTATAGAAATATTGATTGAGCTTATGCCTATGCTGGATGTGCTGTATTGCTAGACACTAGGGTTATTGAACTAGCATGATCATAAATTGTTGTCAATGTTTAACTTGCTACTTCATCCCCTTTGCTTGGTTAAGCATGCTTACTCATCTCAATTCACTACAAAAAAAGTTTATCAACCTTAAGTAGCATAGCTTTACTTGATACAAACCTTAGCTATGTAACATTCATGTATCTAATGCCTAGGAATGCCTACACTTACTCTCATACCACTAAATATGACACCTTTTACTTGATCCACCATCGGACATGAATAAGAGATATCACATTGCTATCTTATTATCTTCTTAAAACCTTTCCTTTGATTATATAAATTAACTTTTTATTTACATGTATATGGGTGATTTTACCGAATCATTTACGGGTTATTCCTTAGAAAAAATTTGGTAGGATAAAGGTTGTCTGGGAGAAAAACAAAAAATTTAAACCTACAAAAAGAATACTTCTCTAATATTTCATGCGATCAGCACATCACAATGGATCCTTCTGATCCTCAAAAACACTTTCATCAACCATATATAACACAGTACCTTAATCATCACCATATTGCATTCATGTATGTATAGGACATATATCTCACAAGCATTTATATCATATGACCTATTAATAATATTTACATATCATGATAAGATATTTTTACATGACTGAACTAAAAACCACTTCTATACATGAGTTCCCTTAAATAAAATTATACACATGTGATACCAAAAATATACACCCTACTGGTAGTCTGGCTGTTACAATACTAGTTAAGGCTGAGCTGTAATTTATTATCTCTTACTTACACATCGGAAAAACATACACGCAAAGCAAACCCTTTGTAATCAATTGAATGAAACGTATATTATATCGCACACACATATACCATACAATAATTCAAGACCTCACAACCATACATATTAGCCATATTACAATCTATATATTAACATTTATTTACTTGCCTTTCTTAAGCCATAAAATATTTAAATTATTATACTATCCATTATAATTAATCTAACTTAATTGTCCTTCCATGAATTTATTATCATTTATATTATAGGGTTAAATCTTTTATAATCTTATTTTCTATTATCCATTTTATCCTTGGGCTTATGTTTGTGGGACAACTCTTTAAATAATAGATAATGAGATTTAAAGTTATGTAGTGGCCCTTATTATTGACCTTGGCAGTTGAACCTACCCTCAACTCATCTAATAACGAAGACAGTTCTTAGGAAGTTCCCAATACTAGAATGGTAGGGAAAATCCTTAAAGATTTCCTAATATAAGGATAGCAAGGGTCAATCCTTTTGGAACTCCCAATATCAAAAAGCTTTAGATAAAAGGGATAGTCCTCATGGACCTCCCAATGTCAAGATACAAAAGATCAACCCCTATAGATATCCCAATATCCAAAGGTTTATAGGGTTCACATCTAAAACCTTGATGGTTGCACTCACCATAAAATAGGCAATAATTCTTATGAACCAAAGCCACTAGGTACTGCTAACTCCCTAGTTGACCAATCAACCTATCATTAAGTGATATGGCTAATATAGGCTAGTTCCATTTCTTATTTATTATTTATTTAAGTGCTATCATTTTCTCACTCATATTCTATTTGTTACGATTTATTTTATGCCATACTAGAGTACATACATAGATTTTTAATTAGCCCTCACTTTAACATTTTAAAATTTGATCCTATAATATCTCACTTTGCAATTTCTTTTCATGACTGTTATCACACATATACATAACAATAACATAACAATATTTCCTTGCCTTGCCATATGGCTATGTTACTAAAAAGCATATATATCATAGTTATTAACAATTCTTTGTTCTAATTACATCTATCATATACATATATGATTACTCACACATTAGCCTTTCTATTACCTCATTTGCACAAACATTTAATCTTGTTGTATGCCATCCAACCATTACACTAAAACACATGTACACCTTTGTTTATCATCAGTTTGTCATTCCAATCATGCTCATGACTTAACAATAAGCTCGTTAACACAAAAAATTCTATTAACCACTAGTGCACACACTCACACTCAATGGCTATACCATTTGACCACTTTACACATACACCTATACACACTATTTTTCTTTCTTTCCTTTATGCATACACACTCATATTCATCAATTTATCTTATAAACACATTCCACATGCAAATTACACATCCACAAACACTTCACCTATTCCATGCATAAGCTCATAATTTCATTATGTGAATAAGGAACATACAACACATCTTTCATTAAATTCACTAACAATGGGCTCTAAAGCACTCTAAATTCACCACTTAAGCCTTGTCTTTCCCTTTCTACAACAAATCCTTCTATTTTTTTTACAAACATATTATAATTTCACCTTAGAAAAATCATAATAAATTCTTAAAATATCCAAATTGAAATCTAAGCACATATCTATCATTTACACTTCAAATACTACCTTAGAAAAATATGAAACACTTACTCAAAATTTGTTACAATTCACTAAGGATCAAAATATCTCAAATTAAGTAATCCCTTGGATTTTTCTCATTAGAATAATGATTAGGAGATTGTGGTGGCAAGATTAAGGGGTTTAATTTGTAGAATTGGCCTAAATTATAGTTTGAATGGGAAAAAAAAAGAGATGGAGGATGGTAGTGCCATCTATCACTTGATGAAATTAGAGGTGGAAGGTGATTTGGCATATGTTGCACATGTGTGACACTACCTCATTTTATATTGAGAACATGGATGGCACTTATCGTGCCATATGGTGATCCGACAACCTAAATTATTCCTATTTATGTTTTTGAATCCAAAAATGTAATTTTAATGTTTAAGGCCTCTAAAATTACTTTTTTGAGTGCCAAAAATTACAAAATTCTTATTTTAGGGACCTCTAAAATCTTAGGTCCAAAAGACAAAGGAAACTTAATTAACTATTCACTTGTGTTTTTAAGTAATTAAAATAAAATATTGATTGAAGTTAGAAAGTTTTGATTTCAATACCATTGGACTATTTGGAACTTTTGACCATTATGTCATGCCATTTTCGAGTCTATCTTGGCACATCTAGATGATTTCTAACTCGATGCAAACATTGGTCACTATTCATTATTTATCAAAGTGAAAAATTTTATTAGCTCAATGGTTAGTGCTAATAACCTAATTTTTATCATTATTTTACCCATATTAGTTCTACAACTAGTACTCCTCTTCGGCCACCTTAGTGTAACCTGATCACTTAGGAAACACTATTCATGCCTCAAAAAGTACTATTCATAAAACCAAGGCTTTCTAGCATTACAAAAAGATTCAAGCATGAAAAAAGAAAAGTGAGGGGTTGTTGGCTAAAAATTTTTAATTATTTTAATTCAGAACCATATTTATAAATGAGCATTAATTGTAGAGATTAAGGATAATACACTTATATGGTCGTGATTAATCCCTAGTGGCCATATTTTATTTTCTATTTATTTATTTTATTTTTTTGGATGGCCAAGAACTCTTATGTCACTATTTGATCAAATGGCCATAAATTCTCCCTAAAAAAATATCATGTCATGTTTATCCAATTAATTCTTCATTTTCTCTATTTAATTTAACTATTTTATTTTTAATAGTTCCTATGTTTACAAAATTCCAACTATGTTGTTTATTGAATCCCTATAATTTCTAATAGTTCTAAGTTTTTTATTTTTCTGATCTCATTTTATAAATTTTTGGTTCATCTCTAAATGAGTTACTATTCATTTTAGATCACATTCTAGATTTTCTTTTCAATTTTTAACTGCCTATATGACCTCATTTCACTCTCAAATTACACCATAGTTCATTTTATAATTTATTCTACAATCCATTAAGGTCAGTTTCATTTGGGCCTAACATTCATTACTCACAGCTCGGGCATTAGTATTCACCGAAGCCCTTTTTTGAATCTCATTCTTTTCACATTTTCATGTTCCTCACATGACATATGCATATTTCAAACACTTATACACATGTTCCACTTATCCTTAAGCCACCAAATACACATTTTCAATTTTTCCCTTGGCTTTCTAATGTATTTCTCATTTTGCAATTCAGTCATTTTTTGCTCTGCTATTCACACTAAGTTGAATCCATTCATACATCTATTTTATTCCTTATTTTTTCTTCAAATTCAAATTTTATCCTTACGAAAAATTGGATTGAAAGTTAGGGTATGATAACCTTCCCCTTTTTAGGGAATTTTGTCCTTAAAATTCCAAATGTATACTTACCGTCTTACACTTTTCATAGAATTGCAAATACAATATCCACTATTTTATTCTTTACATCTAACAAAATATGTCACCATTCCATATGTTATCTTTGCATTTGATAACAATTTATCCCTCTCTATTCATTCATAATTCATTTACAATTCAAATCCTTTCTTTATCCAATATAAGCAGTCCTACTTATGGCTTCTGTAACTTATTCATTATGTAAATAGTTCCATCTATATATGTATCTATCACTCTATTCCATCTATATTAATAAAACTTATAACTTCCTCAACTATATAGTCTAACTTTTAGTGGTCTCTATGTTTAGCTTTTATGTTAACACCTCTATTTTTGTATATCTTTATTACTGACTACCTTGTAACTACTTTTTTTACTTATGCTTCTTATATGTCATTTTTGTTTAACTTATACATGTGTTCCCTATAGAAGTTCTATATAAATGGGTGAGCGGATCCTTGTAGGCATCTTAATAGCTTTGTAACTATGTAATGCATATGTGCACACATATACAACCATTTCACACCTATGAATACTTAAACCTAGGCTTTGATACCATCTAAAAATATAACATCCTTATGCCCTATCAAGTTAGCTATTCATATACATGATGCCACATTATCAATTTAGTTTCTATTCTCTTATCATTTACTTGTCTCCAATATTCAACTATTTTGGTGTAATTATTCTTATACTGTTTACATATTATTTTAGATGCAATTAACATTCATTACATATTCATATTATTTAAATTAGTTATCATATAAAATTTGTCATCATGTAACATTAATAACAATTAAACCATTATTTGATACAACTTACAAGTAAAAATTTCTATTTATACACAAATAATCTAAACCTATTGTCTAAATATCTATGCTTTAAATAACATGTGCACATTAGACATATAATTATGCGTAATCACACAAGGATGCTCATGTTGGACTCTTCTCACCACTATATGTATTTTGTGAAGTTTGAGTGTGGCTATGACTTGATTTGCTACTTTGCTTGGCCTGATCCAAAACCTATGCAATAACAAAATAGCCAATGCGCTAAGTGAAATTAGCTCAATGATGTATTCTAAAACTATGAATTATGCTTATGAGACCTTTTATAATTACTTTCGATAACTATATTATAGTGTAACATTTAACTATCTTAATTTACTTTTAACTTGTACATATAACTGGTGTTAGGTCCTATAACAAATCATATACTACTTTTAAAGTATTGAATACAACTGCTTTTACTCTTATCATATTCATATCTCCTATATCCTTTGTATGTTCATTTAAACATCTTATTTCTCTATTCACATGAAAGCTATATTACCCCTAACTTGTGCAATTATAAGTATTTAGGACTACATTTTACTCTCTTACCCTACTATTTCACAAGCATCTATCTTTTTCCAGTAGTCTGAATATCAATCATTTACTTGTTTGTCATTTCCATTTATAGACTTTTACTTAACCCATTTATCTTTTGTTATCCATTCTATCTATTTTGGCAACATATCCATATATCATTTACAAATATTATTAATGAATTATTTAAACCTTATAGATAACTATTTATCTATCTCTTGTAAACTTTTTTGTAATTCGTATTATAACTATACATGTGT
>CANXYI010253923.1:0-10859 GCA_948208565.1 Hura crepitans | reverse complement strand
AAATGATAGTTTACGACCTACTTTGAATTATTGGTTCGGCTAAAATTTTTATTTCATTCGTTTCCCTAATTTCAGGCCCATCAAAGTTTCATGAGTAATCTGCTAGTCTTCAGACTCCAAATGACGACCTGCACCACGGGGAACATCATTCGGATCAAAATGGTATTGTTCATAGAACTCTGACTACGGGCATTACATAACTAGTCAACTAGGGAGTTTAGTAGCAATTAGGGCACTTTGGTTTCTTTATGCTAGCACAATAGCTTATAAGGTCTATTAGGACCACTGCAAAATCATATTTATGTTTATATCACATTGATGCAATAGCTTGTAAGGTCTAATAGGGCAATTGTATACATATATATTATGCTGATGCAATAGTCTATAAGGTTTAATAGAGCTACTACACACATATATATCACATTGGTGCAACATCTTGTAAGGTCTAATAGGGCCACTGCACACATATATATTTTATGGGTGCAGCTGCCTGTAAGTTCCAATAGGAACACTACAACATATATATTATGTGTGTACAACTGCCTATATGTCTATTCTTGTGGGTATAGCTACTAGTAAGGTCCAAAATGTTGGCCACTATACAACTGGTAAGGCCTTTATGGTCAATATCTTATTATCTAGTATTAAGATGTTATATGTCAAATATGGGCCAAAATAAGCAAAATACAGGATTAAAAATAATTAATCATAGGGATAACTTAATATATGTATAAGTGAGAACACAAGAATAAAGGTTATGATTATAAATCATATATAACAAAATTATACTACTTACATATATTTATGATATATTATGGATGTTATACATGAATTGTATTACCATCATAAATACTTTATGAATATATTATTAATCAAATTATTGTTGAATATACCACTAAGCTAAAAGTTTAATAAATAGATCATAATTACTTAAAAGAGTACATGCTATCATATGGTATATAATTTAAATCATAAGATAAGAGATAGAAAAGAGTATAGCTACTACATAAACAGTAATTGAGGACATAAAAAGAAGGCTATAGGATAAGTATATGTAGAGAAAATGTACAAATAGAAGAGTAAAGGATAAAAAAATAGTTAAATTGAATTTTTATTAATAATTGTCATTAATAGCATTGTTGAGACATAATATACTAAATTACAAGAACTAGTAGTTGTTTGAATACTTTCTATGCATATAAGAATGCATACATAAGGAAGATGAATAGATAACTAAGGAATTATATTAAAAATTATAGGTACAAAATTTAATATTAGTTTGAATTACGAGTTTCATAGTATTAGAATACACCACTGAGCATTTTGCCTAATGTAATGGATTCCTTGCTGATGCATAGGTCATGCATTAAGCTGAGTGAAGTAGTAGATCAAGTCCCAATAATGATAGAAGCTCAAGTGATAACTAAGTAGGTAAAAAGAGTCTATCATGAGCATTTTTGCTTACAGAAATGTTTTTACATTATCAATGTGATATAATAATATAAAATATATGTAATGGACAATAGCATTAGATTATTTGATTACAATTTGAAATTTTTAAATGACAATTGTATCAAATGAAAATTTAATCAATATTGATATTATTAACATGCTTATGTTTATATTACTTGAAAAATTGAATAAGTATAATATATGTTAATGATAATTAAAATGGTATATTAGTCAAGATAGGATATTTATGTAGAGATAATTAAATGAGAAATAAATATGGCATTGTAAATGAATAGAGACCAAACCAATAATGTGGCATCTTATACTTGAATTGATTAATCGGTTGGGTATATTAGTGTAACAATTTGTGTCTGACACATTAGCAATCAAAAATATCACGTATGTTTAGGTTATACATCTTCATGATGTGATTTTCACCTCTAAGTAAATATTTAGAATATGATGTTAGATGTATACCATGAACATGGATGCAATAATTTTATAGTCTTTAAAATTGTGCATGTAACACCCTTCACCTGGTTCCACTACTAGACCCCAATGAAGAGTGCTATATTTAGTGCTATAAAGCACTTAACCTATATCATTTGTACAATCATGATCTATTTTTTCCTTTTTTTTTTTAACTTAGCCAACTATGGGTCATAGTGCTTAAAAATTTAGTAGCATAATGGTTGTATTAGGAGCACTAACTAAATTAAAACTTGTAGAATAACAACTTTAAATATCCATAATCAAACCATAATGTTTATTCAAACACAACATCCTCAATTCAATCACAAATAACACATCTAGTGTGTAACATCTCCTTACCTGTTTCTTGAGGAAACCTAATAAGGAGATGATACACCACAAATAACGACATAACAAAACATAATTATTACCAAAGAACTTAAGAAGTGTGCTAAAAATTTCTTTTTATACTTTAAGAGAAAAACATTTTCCTTTATAAATTTTAATTCATATTGCTTTAAAAAATTTTTTATAAAAGTCCTCATGTTGAAAATTCAATAGCATAACGGCTATCTAGGACACTACCCAAAAATTTAAAACTATAAGAAAGCACTTCTATAACATGTATACACCTTCCAAAATAACTTCCACTTGACTTATCAGCTCATAAGGCATTATTATTAACTCAACTGAAATTACACTAATGATCTAAGTTCAACACTAACATGTGAATGTATTCCAAACATGATCACACATACTCTAGCAATCATTTAAATCAAGCAACTTGTGCATGGACTACTTTGTCATAAGACACAACATCTCATCATCCATGTTTACTTCTCCTTCTTATATCAACATATCAAAACTTATTATGTTGTATTCATATCTATCATGCTCATAACCTTGGCATAATCAACAAAATATCAAGCATGTAAAGCTATATGTTTATACATTACATAAACTTTACTTGATTATATTATAGTTATCAATGCATGTGTGACAACATAATATAATACTTATACATATACTATACTTGTGCTAAACAAACACTTAGATCCATATGCATGCTAACCATAAGACGTATGTGTTTTAGAATGCCTAGGCTTTATGCTGAAGTGTGCTAAAAGATTATTAGTGCATTACAAGACAAAACTTAATGTTATAGCTGATGTGATGTCCGTCTACTCTCACCTCAGTAGTACCTAGACTGATGAAGAAAAAACTGCATTGAGGATATAAATCCATAGTAGAAGCCTTTTAACTTAAACATACATGAGTTTTAATCATTTCAAAATATGATCATTACTAATAAATATTAGTAATATAATAAGAAATGTTATAACAAATATCATATAATCATGCACTTATTCAATAAACTCAAATAGCATACTAAGATCATATTGTTAGATCAACATACTTTTCATATCTTAATTAAACATTTAACCCTCATTTCTACCAATCCAAAAATAAGATAACTTATATCATAATTTATATTACCATAATTATATATAAACACATTTTCTTTACAAGTACATTTGTAAGTATCTTAATGTTGTACCAAAGAAATTCCATATATCTTATTTCTTCACCTCATTGACATTCATTTATATACTAATTACATAATAAACCTTTCGTTAATGACTATTATTTCATTACCTATTTCTGCCTAACATGAATAGGGTGCCAAGATATTGGGACTAAGTGTACCACTCTCTTTTAAGTGAAGTCTTAATAGTACCTGAAGGTATAGTGTGCAATGCATTCTTTCCAATGAAGTCTCGATAGTACCCAAAGGTCAAAAAAGATGGTATCAGCATTAATGAATAGTGCAACAATATTTTAATAGCCAATGCTATATAAATTGTAGATCTATTAGCATCTTTAATTGCCATGCTAACCTATCTTAAAGGCACCTCTACGTCCTAGGTAGAAATGGGCTTATATAACTTATATTCATATGCCATTCAAACGTTTACTGAATACAAAGCATTTTTCAAATACATGCAACCTCAATCAAAAGGCATATTAAGTTGGCCCTCAATACTTTCTCATAACAAATTAGCCATAAAGGCTTTTTCATAGCAAATTAGCCATTAAGGATTTTTTTCATATCAAAACTCAAATCAGAGATTCCTTTTCAAAACTCGTTCATTTTCATAACAAAATTCATTTACATCATCAAGACTTAATGTATTCAAAAGCAATCTATTTTTCAAACAATGTATTCATTTAAAATTTTCAAATCATCTTATTCTTAGGTTATATGTATACATAAAACTTACCATTTTTGCTTACTAGACCACACTTTGATCCTTTGCAAGATAAGTCACATACTGCTATTCTTCTCATATCAATTGGCCACTACCCAAGGTACAGATAGCAAACATGAACTTATATCGTAAACATGTTTATTCACATCCTTTAATATCATATTGTAACATTGGTTAAGTAAAATCATACTTTTTAAATCACCTTTATAATCTTGAAATAGAACATTGTTTCATGTATAAAAGTTTAGGATTTATAGTTCTTTTCATTACGTGTCTCATAGCATATAATTTAGTCATACATAAAGTACATATAATAGCATGAATGGGTGTGTGTATATATATATAATAGCATATAGGCCTTGTGTGTTATTCCTTTTCTTTAGAATATTTTATGACATCAATTGTACAAATAGATATAAATAAATACAACAAAAATGTTTCTTTAATAGAAAATAATTCAGTTATCTCTTAATTATGCCTAAAGTTTATCTCATTTATTCTTAACTCAAATTCCAAATCATATTTCTTATTCTAAGCTTTACTCCAAGTATAAAAATCAAGGAATTATAAAAACCTACCACTTAAAATCTTAAAGGTTCATTTTGGACCTAAAAATATTTAATCATTACTTTCATTTTCTTAACTTTAATTATCCCTTATATCCCTAAAACTTATTTCCAATTCTCAGTATATTCCAATCCTATGGCATCTTATACATGTTCATGCACATTGAGATTTATAAGGCTCACAACATTAAATTTATCACTAGTAATTAGTAAGATATTTCATATATAGTCATTCTCAACCGTAATGTCATGTACCTACATACACACATTTCCTTTATACAAGGCATTCTTCTTGATATATATCATCATAAAAAAATTCAATAACATTTGTATATGTGATGTGCTTATATATAACTCATAACTGCACTTGCCTAAACACAAATTAAGCATCAATAAAATAAAACAAAATACATATGTTTAACATACTTTTGATTTCCTCCATATCATTTGGCCATGCTTCCAAATCCATATACTAAACACACCATATACATTAACATATCTATTTATCTCACATAAAAGCATTACATATCATTATAGCATAAAAATCACATAATCTAACATCATTCTTCTCTTAGATTTCTTTTGGCTCCCATAAATGGTTTAATAAACAATTTTAAGTATCTTACAACAATATGCTTATAAGGAAGACAAATATAAGTCCTTTAATACTTCTAATGGTAACGTGTAGGCACTATTACCATTCTCTATAATTGTAATGCTTGAGAATCCCAAGGTTATGAAGTACTTCCTGGGATATGAATAGTGTTTTCGAGACTCGAGTTAATCTAATGCAATCAAATGGAAGTATTAATCATAAAATATTTTTAGACAAAATTTAAAATGAAAATAAAGTCATTAAGATGATTAAAAGGAAAAGTAAAGTTTTAAAGACAATGTTTTATGAATAGTGACGTATTTAAAGCTAAACCATAAGATATTTCATTTTTGCTCAAAGTTATTTGAATATGGTACAATATGATACTCAATTATTCAAAATACTCTATTGGCATTGGAATTCAATTTTTTGAATATCAAAAAGTATTTTCTAAAAATCGAGCAAAGAGAAAAGTATTATTTTAATTCAAAATTTTCAAATTTTTTGAGCATGGTTTTTTTGAGTCTTTTAGATTGTGTTCTAAGTGATTTTATAGGACTATAAGGGATGTTAATTAAGGTTTTAATTGGGAGAAAATAATTTAAAAAGAGGAAATGGAAATTGAGATTAAAAGGAGCCATCAGATTAAAGATAGAGAGATCTTAGCCCTTGTCTTCTAATACCTATAAAAGAGGTCTAAGATGACTTAAAATGGTCAAATTATGAATAGTGCCAACATTTTCTTCCTCTTTTTCTCCCTTAGATGACACCACCCTAGTCTCCCCTCTCCTATATTTTTTCTTCTTCTTCTTTCACAATTGTAACACCTAAAAACACTAGTTTCATGAGTAGTACTTCCCGACCATTGAATAATATTTCTTGAGTGACTGGGTCACATTGAAGTGGCTATAGGGGACGTACAACTCATAAAATTGAGATGGGTAAAATAATGATGAAAAGGAAGTTATTAGCACAAACCACTTAAACAATAGAATTTTTTATGTTAAGAACTACTGAATAGTGACCTGAGTATGCATCGAGTTGTAAAGTGGTCGGGATGTGTTTGGACTGACCCAAAAATAACATGACCTTCACATCAATAATTCCAAAGAATCTAATGGTGGTGAAATCAAAATTTTCTAAGGTCGATTAGTATTTTATTTGAATTTCTTGAAAATGCAAGTGAATAATTAATCAAGTTCCCTTTGGATTTTGGACCTGAGATTTTAGGAGTCCATAAATTGAGAATTTCTATAATTTTTGGCACTAAAAGAAGTAATTTTGGAGTCCTTAAACATTAACTTACAAATTTAAAGTTTAAAACATAAATAGGATTAATATGGACCATCAAGTCGCCACATCACGCAATCTAAGTTGTTTAAGCTCTTAATATAAAAGGGGGAGTGGCACATATGTTCCACTTGTGCCATCCATCTTCTTCTTCCCCCTATTTCATAGTGAAGCTGATGCCACCACTTCCTCCCTCTTCTTTAATAAACCTTAAAATAAGGCTATTTCTTTGAAGATAAACCCCCAAATGTTACCTCTATGGCCTTTTAAGCATGATTTCTAGTGAGAAAATGCAAAGGAAAGCTTAGTTTGGGAGATTTAAAGCCTTGGTAAATAGTGACCAATTTTAGTGTATGTGATTTTTTAATGTTTCAAATATTTCTAAGGTAGTATTTGAGGTGTAGATGATATATATGTGCTTAGAATTCAATTTAGACATATGTAGAATTTATTATGATTTTTCTAAGGCAAAAACCTTTTATGCTTATAGAAAAAGAGAAGGACAAGGCTTGAGGGGTGCATTTGGAGTGCTTTAAAGCCTATTGTAAAAGAATTTATTGAAACAAGTATTGTATGTTACTAATTTGTGTCATTAAAGTGTGTGTGCATGTGTATGGAATAGTTAACATGTGTGTGTATGTGTGCAATTGTGTATGGTAAAGGTGTACATGAGATAAAGTGATGAAAATGAATGCCTATGCATGAAAAAAGGATGAAAAATAGTGTGTTTATGTGCGTGTATGAAGTGGCCAAATGGTGTGGCTATAGAGAGTGAGTGTTTGCATTAGTGGGTAATGCCATTTGGTGTGTAAGTAGACTTATTGTTAGATCATAAGCATGATTGAAATGAGAAACTAATGTTAAATAAGGTATACATTTTTTTTAGTGTGATGGTTGGATGATACATAATGGGATTATATATGTGTGTAAATAAGGTAATAGAAAGGCTAATGTGTGAGTAATCATAAATTTGAGTGATGGATGCAATTGGGATAAAGAATTGTTGATAACTAGAGTACATGTGCATTTTGGTAACATAGCTATACAGTGAAGTATGGAAATAATGTTATGAACACTTAACCTAATAATATGTATCAAGGCATAAAGTTATAGTAATGTGTGAGAACTACTATTGTGATATAATGTATGATAACTAAATAAAGAGGATGGTGAAATGAGATATTGAAGAAACATGGTTTAAAATGCTTGAGTAATAGCCAAATCAAAATGTGTGTATATAACTTCGTGTCATAAAATAAATGGTAAAATATGGAATGAAAATGAAAAAAAAAGGGTTAAGTAAAGTAAATAATAAAAGACAAAGGAAATTGGCCTATATTAGCTAGACCACCTACTAGATAGGTTGACCAATTAACTAAGGAGTTGGTAGCTACTGGTGGCTTTGGTTTATAAGAATCATTGCCCATCATATGATGGGTATAACGGTCAAGGTTTTGGATGTGTACCCTATACACCAATGGATATTAGGATGTTCACGAATGCTGATCCCTATTATCCTAATATATGACATTCAGATATTTGTGAGGGTTGATCCCTACTATCTAATGCCTAGGATATTAGGAGATCTATAAGGGTTAATCCTTGTTATCCTAATGTTGGGAAGTCCATGATAACTGTCCCTATTGTTCCAATATAAGGAGGTTCTTGAGAACGATCCCTACTATCAAATGAGTTAGGGTAGGTGTAGCTACTGAGGCCTATAATGTGGTCTATTACCTAGGTTGTGTCCTATTATCTAAAGTTAAAAGCATTATCTATTGAGTATAAGCCTTAAAAAGGAAATGGACAAAATAAAATAATGTGATAATAAGGGTTTGAGTCATGACTTGCATGGTAATGTAATAATGAAAGAATAAATTTAGTTAAGTTAATTATAATTTATAATATGGTAAACTAGGCATAATGTTGCATGAATGAATTAAGTACCTAAGTGGTAACATGAAATAATGGTAAGGTAATTATGTGTGACTAGAATACTTTTAGAGTATATGATACATGTGTGTGCGATACAATACATATTTCATTAAATTCACCATTAAGTGTATGCTTAACATGTTGATTTTTTGATGCGTAGGTAGAAGATAATAGAATTACAATTTAGCCTCTATAAGTAGTGTAGTAACCAACCTATTTACAAGGCATATATTTTGGTATTTTTATGTCTAGTCTTATATAGGGGCACTCATGTATAGAGATGGGTTGAGGCTTAGTTATTTACGTAGATTCCATTATGGTTTGCAAATATTTGAAACAAGTTTCATAATGTTGGTAACTATAAAATTTATGACTTATATATGCATGTTTGGGTATGATGATGTGATGATTGAGATCATTGTGTGTATTACTATTGATATTAGTTTTTTAGAGGATTAGGAGGCTCCATTGAGATATAAGGATAATAGGGATAGTTATAAAAGTGTTCTTTTATAAGTTTAAAATTTTGGTTTCTCACCTGAACAACTATTATGCTGTCGAATTTTTGTCAAGGCATGACCTTAACTAATTGGTTAAAATAAACCCACATACATGTTAATGAAATTTATTTTGCATAATTAAGGAAAGGTTTCAAAAAGATAATGAGATGGCAATGTGATATCTCTTATTTAGGTCAGATGGTTTGATTAGGTAAGGGGTGTCACAGTTAGTGGTATCATAGTAGGTTTAGGCATTCCTAGGCATAAGATACATAAGTGCCACATGACTAAGATTTTGTATTTGGTAAAGTTACACTACTTATGGCTAAAAATCTATTCTTTTGTAGTGAACCAAGATGACCTAGCATACCCCACCATGTAAAGGGAACAGATGGCTAGTCATGCACTAATAACTATTTATGAACCTACAATTTTAGCAACCCTAGTGCCTAGTGATACTCCACGTCCGGCACTGGCACAAGCTCCATCGGCATTGCCATAGCAAATTACTAATTTGCTGAGATATACCATTACTACAGTTGCTCTATCACCACTAACACCAGTTCTGGCATAGTCTTTACAATCCCAAGCACCATAGAAGACCTACTTGGAAAGGGCCTAGAACATGGGGACACTAGATTTTATAGGAACATCAAAAGATTATGCACCAAAGGCAAATTATTGGCTAGAGCGAATAGTTAGGATTTTGTAGTAGTTGCAATACACTCTAGATGAGATCTTGATATATGCCACCACTCTCTTATAAGAAGGAGCTTTTCCACTGGTGAGAAACCATAGTTGAAAGTAAGGTTAAATTGGATAAGATCTGGGAATTTTTCCTCCAATAGTTTAAAAAGAGATATTTCTCATAAACGTACCTTGACAAAAAAAGTTAGGAATTCTTGGATCAGAAACAAGGACGAAGATCTACATCCAAGTATGAGAAAGATTTCATTTGGTTAAGCAGAAACAAAAGGGGGTTCATTTTTACACAAGAAAAGAGCTAAAAGAGGTTTGAAAGAGTCCTTAATATAGAGATATAGATACAAATACCGAATGCTACATCAATGATTAGAGAATTTGTCTCTTTAGTGTTTATAGCATATGCTATGGAGGAAATGCTAAAAGAGAGAAGAGAGACCTTTCAAAAGAAGAGGCAAGCTAGTTTAGCTCCAGATATAAGAAAGAGCTAGAAGGGAAATCAAGCCCTACAGTAGTTTTAGAGGTAAGACCAGATATAGAAGATAGGTTAGGGATCTTAGTTTAAGCCTAAATCATAGCAGCAAGCTAGCAGTGCACTGGTGTCTACAGCCAATAGTGCACCACCTATGTGTATAACCTATGGTAGAAAACATTAGGGAGTTTATTGGCAGACCAAGTGGGGAGAGTGCTTCATATATGGGTCCTAAGAGCATTACTAGAGGCACTATCATAAGAAATAGGGTGATGCTACTCAATTTCAAGCCTCCTCACCTGTACTTAGTAGAGGCTAAAGGGAGAATAAGAATGACAAAGTTGGTACAAGCTAGAAGTTAAGGTCATAGGCTTGAACACTTACACAAAAATATGCTACTCAGGCTAGAGAAGAAGCTAAAGCGCCTGATGTTATTGTGCATACTTCCTTTTTATTTGAGCTACCTATTCTAGCATTGATAGAACTAGGATCCACTCATTTATACATTTACACTACAAGAGCATAGGATAGGGGTTTAGAACCTAAACCTATGTATATAGACATCATGGTTAGTAACCTGATTGGTCAGTATGTGATAGTTAACAC
>CANXYI010253850.1:0-13456 GCA_948208565.1 Hura crepitans | reverse complement strand
CATCTACTAGCTTTCAAAGGGTGAGGAGCTGTTTGAGGGGTTTGGGTTTTGAAATATTTGCATATTGTAAATTACTTTTTGTTGTAGAATTGATGATTTGATCAGTGCAGATGTATATTATTCTGTTAATTATTTCCTTGTGAATTGGCCTTATTTCAACTATTGTTGTCATTTTGCAATTCAGAATCATTTTTCTTTCATTTCTTTTATTTGTTTGTAAAACTTCCACGAACGCAAATATTCCTTCGGCGTTGCCTCACCTTGCGGCCCAGGTTGCATACGCGATGTATGGCACCTCCGGGTGCTCCGAGCGCAGGATGTGCGGTTTCACAGTCTGACTTCACTGAAGAAGCTACTTCTGCCACTGCGAGCCGTGGCCTGGCGTGACCGGCCGAGTCCCAAAATCTACAACCATTTTAGGCATGCGTCCAATATCTACAAGCTGTCTAGGCATGTCTTGGGATTTAAGCCTCCCAGCCCTCTCAGCATGGTTAGGAAACTTCGTGGGGGAAAAGTAAATGAAGTATGTCAAGTTTCGACATACAAAAGAATTTCTTCTACAGCAAGGGAACTGACCTGGAAACAGAATTTGGGAAGATGCATCCATTGAAAGTGGGCCTGAAAAGCAAAACTTTAGGTTGGTCGGCTTCTTTTAGACCGACCAACCATTAATTGTCTACATCAATCCTTATCAAAAATCAACTTAATATATGTGAAGGAATGGGCTGCTTAATACTAATAGAATTACAATATATCATTTGAATTGTTCAACGAGTTTTTGATTTATTTGACCTTTGCCTACCATGAATTTTCCTTTACAATAAGAGGAGAGGGTTATAAAACAACTCTGACGGCTGATCCAAAAAGAGAGAGATTTTTTTTTTCCAAATGGCGGTGCTTCTTTCTTAACACAGCTACTCAAAATATAATTTATTGAAGACAAATGACCCTTTTAATGTTCTTTTTTCCTTTTTTTAAGTATTTTATCCGCCCACACTTAGTTTTTGATATACAATAATACAAAGCATCCCTTGTCAACTTACGATTGGGCCACTAGACCTTGGGCACCGTAGTGCCCCGGGTTGCAGACCCTACACCTAGGCATAAATTACAAAGAAAACTAACTCCCTCCATTCGGTTGTAGTGTAATCTGAAAAGAAAAAACAACAACAATGGGAGGTGGACAATGATAATGCATAGTACACAAATGACAAATGACTAATCCCGAATGTAAATGTCATGTAGTGGTCGGCCGGTAGTATTACAGGGTACAATTTTTATATCCATAACAAATAAAATAGCTAGAATTTCACATTTAAATCTCCACTTCATTTACTCAATTTAAATTGTTAAATTTGCGTTCATGTTGTGTGTACAACAAGTAGACTCAACATTTGGAATTCAGAGTGTCCCATCCAAAGAGCACGCATTAGCTAGACCCTGGCCCTTGGATACCATGGACACTGTCCATGCAGCATCAACGGTAGCCGAAGCCCACATTTGTACTAGTATACTATAGGTGATGATATCTGGCACAGGATACCTTTTTCAATTTTTATTTTCTTATATATGGCCAATTGAAAGTGTGTTATGATGTTAACATTCGAGTTAAGTTTTAAGGTTAATGCTGTTAAACTTGTGGCTAGTATTTATTTAAATCAGATAATAGATGTTAAACTACTAACAAGTTCAGTATATAATAGAGCAGCCAAACTGGTTCTACTGCTTTTGCTTCTTCTGAGCTGGTTCTGAAGAGGTCCTAACCTGCCACAATTATTCAAACAAAAATTTTTTAGGTTCTAATTTGTTTTTGGGGAAAAAAAAGAAGAAAGGGAAAACAACCACAATAGATTTTTCAGTTTTATTGTGACATTAAGCTTATTTACCAATTTCCACCTCAATGTTAACCATTCACGATGAACGAAAAATTATGGAAGCACAAAAGTGGACTTTGAACTTGTTCAGCATCACAAAAATTCAAGAAACAAAAAAATTATAAATTAATGAACTAAAAAATGAACTAGTGTAAAAGGCAGCCTGGGCCTTGGAAGGTTCAGTTTCCCTTGCACCCAACCTTCTCCAGAGATCTTTATTTTCCTTGTATCTTATATGGAAATTCGATGGCCACATTAGGGATAGTAACAGTTTGATTAAGTGTCAATATATATGATAACAATTATCTAACCACCTCTTATAAATTATAGCCACTTGTCAAGCATGATTTGTGCATATTAACTTCCTTATACTATAACCAGAATTTTTTTTTAAATAACAAAAAAATCAGAAGTACCCAGCTTGGGTAATTTCTCTGCAATGCAACATGGTAAACAAAAGCAATGAAGGCACAACTCCAAGATACTATTTCTGTAAGACCACAAGATAGAAACAAAGTTCATACCCTGCTAGAAAGTTGCTCACTGATGTAGGTCATTGATCTCAACATAGCTTCCAGTGTGTCTTTTGTAAGCTGAAATTTCACCTCCATCTCTCCTGAAGGAGACCTGGTGAAATCTTGAAGCTGCAATGTGGAGTAAAAGAGATGCATAAGATAAGGAGCAACTGCGGAAAACAACAAGCTTCTGGTATTAAAACTTTTTTCTGGAGTTAATGAGGCACGGAGCTGTCTATTGAAATATTAAAATTAGTAAAGTTCTTTGATCAGATGTTTTAAAACTGTTAATATAACCAGATCTACCAGATGCATCAACAAATAGAATTACAAAACATGTCACTTTGCTACTTGATTAAACCTTTTCTTGTTTAGGAGTAAGGTCAAGGAAATATGGCATTTTGGTTCAGGATGGGTGGTAACTTCGACCAATTTGGAGGAAAGTGGAGCTTTTGCTTTCAAAGATGGAAGTTGAGGAAGGCGCTGTGCTTAATGAGTTTATCATATTTTGATTTTTTTTTCAAAGTTTTTTTATAGGTTGGTTTTTAAGTTTTAACTATGATAAGAATTTTGAAAATTTGTTTTGATGTTTATATGGAGCTCCGTTAGTTGAGTTGGCATCTGAGTTAATGATTCTGCCTATTTGGGGCTTACTAATACAAACTTGAAAAGTAAAAGGTTTTCTGAGTGCTCTCTTTCAGTTGGGAGGTTTACAAACAAAAAGTAGAAAGGTTCAAAGTTTTCAATATGTGTCTCAGTGAATAGTTCAACTAGATGGACTCTGCATGAGCAATAAAGTCACAAGCATAATGACGCAGATCAAAGAAAGGTCAATACTCAAGCCACTAGTAAAATTACCAACAATGAAAACTACAATTCCAATATAATTTCCAAAATCTATAATGCCCAATAGCATCAAAGTTCAGCAATCCACCCTAAATAACTTCAAGTTCTCAGCAAGATGCCTATTAGCACCAATCTTTTTAAAGAATCATAAATCAGTGAGAAATACAAATTGTAATTAGGACCTCCATTACTTATTTTAATGCTCATTATTAGAATAATGCAAAAGCAGCCAAACATTGAAAATTTTCTCTCAATTTCCCCATCCAGAAAAATATGTCTTGCTCCCTTCACACTCTACTAACACATAATAGTGATAGTGCTACTCACCTTTAGACTGATGATCGCCACTTTATTTCCTGGAGCAGAGTTGCTGTTCTCCAAGGTCCATGTCATTGATTTGAGGCGGGGCAGATTACTCTATGTATTATTGAAGCCAATCATATAAAAAATCCACAAAACAAGCCACTCAAAATTCCAGATTATAAAATGACTACCAAGTATGTGCGTTTTATTTCACATCTTAAGATTTAAGAGTCAATTTAAGCAAGAAGGCAGTACAACTTGATAGATATTGAAAAAACAAAGAGGAGAGGAGGGGAGATGGAGTGCAAATTACATGCTATTCAAATATCAAGCGTTCTTAGGAGTATCTTATGCAAGAGGGAAATACAACTTAATAGCACTATTTTTCTGGTCAAGGGGGTTTCTGGTCTCATTCCTTCTAAGCAGAATTTACAAATTTCATGACTTTCCTCAACAAACCCAAGGTCTCACCAGAAAAGGTCCAAGAAATACTTATATCCAATCACTTAAGCCATCTTAAGCAACCTGATATCAACTGTGCAATCATATTGCCCATGCAAACTTAACGCCCCATTCCTCATCACTGTCTTTTTCTCCTTTCTTGTGCTAACATTGCCTCAATGTTTTCATGGGGTGGTAGGTCTGGACAACATTAAAAGACCAAGTTCCACAAGATATATCATACAAGGACAATAAAGTGGTGATATAAGGACAAGCCGGGAAAGGAGCGTCCAAAAACATATTTAATTTCATCTTTAAACTGTTGTCAAACAAAGACAAAAGATTAACTTCTCCTTACCAAGTTCTCAGGAAGACTAGCATCATGTTCAATAGAAACAGGTGTAATTTGTGAAGCAGTATTATCAACACCAGCATGTGTACAAATCCCAAGGTCATTATGATTAAAGTGCCCACTGAGATAATCTTGACGAGGCCAAAGTGGCAATGAAGCCTCATAAGATGGCAAGGAACTAAAAGATGGTGGAGCACTAGTTTTCAACTGGTAGGAGACACTGGTTCTCAGCAGAGGATGCTGCACAGGATGCATATAAATAATCATTGAAATGGCAAAGGAGAAAACACTAAGACAGTAGTTGAACGATAAAAAAAAAAAAAAAAATTATGTTACCACACAAGCAGACAAAAAATTGGTAGTCCTTTCTCAATGAACATAATGTATGTGTATGGAAAACCACCTAGAACTAGTAACTGAAGGACCACATGTATTAATTTGAGTCAGAGAGAGAGAGTCCTTGACAGTGGCTCCTAATCATAGTTTCATTTGGTCTTGTGTGAATCAAAACTTCAATCTATACATGCAGTCCAAAGTGAATATCAGCTTAGGAAAGATCCTTAGACTGCTGATGCCCCATACTTAGACAGAATTCGAACACCTTTCTTGAAATTAGCAAAAACCAAGCGGGCAGTCCTTAAACTAGAAACTATCACACAAGGTACAATGCCAAGCTACGACAAACTGAAGTTTAAAAATTCAATAACTTTGCTAACTATCATCTAATTATGCTTTATTAGATCCTCAAGTAAATAGTTAGTATGCCTGGCAAAACAACACGCATATACAAGTATGCTTAAATAAGAAATTTTAAGCCATTACCAATTATTAGCTCCCATTAAAAATAGCAAGTACTGGTTTGTTCAATGAGTTCAAAAGAGGTAACCTGTTCACTTGATATTTCCTCCCTCCATTGGTTCTGATATTTTTGGAGCAACAGTATAAGAATGCTTTGTAGATCAAGTGGCAGATCAGGCGGAAACAGCTTCAGGAGATCATCCTCAGTGAAGTTCTCATGGACACTTTTTCTAATAAGTGAACGAAGGCATGCCAAAACCTATTGTTAAATATACTGTGTACATCATTTGCATGTTGAAAATTATTTACAAATTAACTGTTAAATTAAGTAACACGGACTTTCTAAATTATTTCCTTTTTCACTAAATAAAAAATTCTTAACCTTTTCTTCCCTCTTTAACTTCCATTTCAAGTTTACAAAGTAATAGAATTCTTTCTTCCAAGTTAGCGGGGCTAAATGTACCCTACTTGCTTCAAGGCATATACACCAGAAGCAATGTATCATTCCCCTAGGCAGTAAGTGGCTGTGTGCTGAATATTCCACTAATTCAAAACCGCAATGCTAAATCTCACAGATTGAAACTTAGAAAGCAAAAATTTAAACCAAAAGGAAGAAGAAAATTAGAAAAAGAAGTTTACAGGATCGAGTTCGCCAAGAGAAGACAAATTGAGGAGAGATTGGAAGCGAGACTTATCCGGTGAACGGAGACCGGTTCTCCTCGTTTTCCACAGAGTCGTAAGCAATTGATCGAGTGATTCCTCTGATTTTATCGCCGATAACTTATAGAGGTGCAAGTAAAGCAAATCCTCCATTTTCCTTCCTATTTCTTCTTTGTTTCCACTCACCATATTTTCCGTTGTTTCCGGTTTTAAGAACTCACTGTCACTGAAACTATAGCACGTGTTCTGCGCATGCACTGTAAAACCGGACCCTTACCTCAGGACTTATTTGCAAAATGACGATAATTTCTTTCCTTTTTTTTTTTCTATATATATTTATATATTTCCAACTGATAAGTTATATTTTTCACATCTTATTTCATAAATTTATTTCATGAGCCAAATCAATTGTAAAAAAAATTATCCTAAAACTCTAGGAAAATGATTTGAATTTGAGTTGAATGGTGACGAATCAGGTCATAAAAAAAAATTATAAAATTATGAAGATATAAATAGTTTGAATTCGATTGAATTATGATATAAATAAATTGGATCAAAATATAATAATCAATATTTTTTAAAAAATTATTAAAAATAAAAAATATATGCATAATCTAATAATTATTTTTATAATATATAAAAATTATAAACTATAAATAACAGATTGATTCAAATGATCATATAACATATTAATTCATTTTACAACTTAAACAAGTTGAATTATAAACATATCTATAACAAGTTGAATAAGAATTGAATCAATTTTTTAAATTAAATAGATCAAATTCACGAATGCCATTAATATTTTCATATTTACCAAAAACATATTGTAATTAAATTGATTATAAACTCTATTTAAATAAATATATTCCTTAGCTATGCTTCATGATTTTTTTTACTAATCTAGATAATTGTAAGAAAGACATAAATTCATTATTTTGAATTTAAATTAATTTTTCATTCAAAAAATTGAATTCGTTCAAAATATTTTTTAATATGATTGATTTGTTCGGAAAATTAATTATAAAAATTTATAACCATTTTTTTTAAATTAGAGGAATCATTTGTTCTGATTTTTGTCAAAATATTTTTATATTTTTACTTTAACAGTGTTCGTATAAAATTACAGCAAAATAAAAATTCAATTTTTTTTTGAAAATAAAATTCAATTAATTGTACAAAAAAGAAAAAGAGATTTTGAAATGAAATAGAAGGAAATGCCATTAAGTATTTACTATTTTGATAAAAAAGTTAATGTCTGGGAAAATTGGATATAATAACAAAATCGAGGACCAGTTTGCAATTCTTCCAATCGGAAAACCCAAACCCCAATAAACCCTACAGCCAGCTTCTTCTTCTTCTCCATTTGTCACCGTTGAGGACTGAACCTCGCTAGCTCTTTAGATGGAGGGAACTTCTATTATTTAATTTAATTTTAATTCTTCGGGTCGCCCTTCGGAATCGAAATCAGGATGACGCTTCACTCCATAGTAATCCAGAAACTTCTAAGCACTAACGCTCATTTGGGCCGCCGTGTCGCTGCCGAGCACTTCAAGATCTATTCTTACGGTATCCGAAATGCGCAGGTCATAATCGATTCTGATAAAACCTTAATCTGTCTTCGAAATGCAGCCAGCTTCATTTCCCATCTGGCTCGTCAGAAGAAGGCTCGGTTTTTGTTCGTTAATACGAACCCTCTTTTCGATGAGATTGTGGAGCAAATGACGAAGAAGATTGGGCTTTATAATCCTAGAGATAACATTATATGGAGAATGGGCGGGTTTTTGACTAATAGTTTTAGCCCCAAAAAATTTAGGTCGAGGAATAAAAAGGTTTGTTTTTTTGTCTAATTGATTTAAATGGGTCGAGAATCAATCTTCCAAAATCTCCAACTCAAAAGAAATTGCTTTTATTGCTTTGTTGATTAAATGGGATTTTCTTTTCGTTTGGTATAGGTTTGTTTTGGACCAATACAACCGCCAGACTGCGTAGTGGTGCTGGATACAGAGAGGAAAAGTTCGGTAATTTTGGAGGCTGATAGACTGCAAGTTCCAATTGTGGCTCTGGTAGATTCCAGTATGCCATGGGAGTACTACAAGAGGATTGCATATCCTGTGCCTGCCAATGATTCGGTTCAGTTTGTGTACTTGTTTTGCAATATGATTACCAAGACTTTCTTGCTTGAGCAGAAGAAGTTGAGAGCATCGGAGGGTGATGTTGCTAAAGAAGAGCTAGCCCCTTCTGGGAAAGAATCCAGGTAATGTAGGACTTTTACTTTGTCATGTGGTGTATGGTAGCACGTTAATTACAAGACTAGCTTATTTTTTTCCTGGTCCTGCTGCTTGACTTGGCCTATTGATTATGTTGAGGAACAAATGGCATAAAGATATATGCTTAATGCATCGATTTGTGTACAAAAGCTACAATTATTTGTACGATTCTTAATCTAATTTAGTCTCCTTGTTGATTTACTTTTAGCTAGGTGATTGCCTTACTTGGTTTAGTCATTATCGGTTTGCCTTCTACTGAAAATTTAGGTGGACCTTAAAGTTGAGTTAGCTGTTATTAAGAGAGAATACATGTTCATAAGTTTTGTGCTAGAGAGAAATATGTTATGGCACTATGTTGTAACTTTTTGAAGTGTCGATGGTTTAAGTGTAAATAGATTGAAAATGAGAATGTAGTTTGAGCCAAAAGTAGTGGCCAATGGCAATCAGTGAAAAGTTGGAAGTAGAGAACAGTCTACTACAGGAGGAAATGGCTATACTATCATGCATAATGTAGGATTTGTTTTATGCATATAAAATCATGCACAATGTGGGATCGTATTCTGCGCATTATCTTTCTTTAGTTTCCTTGAGATCTCTAGAGATGGATAGTTGAAATGTTAATTTTAATTCATGTCTAGTGGCTTCCTGTTATGGGCTTTGACATATAAAGATTATATGGAATGGTTTTTCTATGATGTAAATTGGACATTGATCCATATTCAGCTTACAGATGGCTACTGTTGATGAATGTAAAATTATAGCTTGCAGGATTCTACTTAGGAGCCATAATAGGTCTATATCTGCTTATTTTTGAGGGAAGTGCAGGGTAATATAGCCTGATGCCTGGTATTTATCAAGCTCTTTTATTGTGGGATTTCATAGAAAATGGCTTTGAAAATGTAATGGAAATTTGTATTTTTTCTTTTTCAAATTTGTTTGATAACTTTGGGCAAGCATATTAGGTTGAGTACCAGGACCATGAGGGAAATGCATCTTTGAGGACAGTATTCCTATGGTCATGTAGTTCGACTATGACATGTTATGTTACTAATCTTATTTGCTCCTTATTGTGGATTTGGGTGTACTGTAGATGATATAGTTGCATAGGTATTTGGTATATTTCCTGTAAGATTAGAGAATCAATTGAGATTTTTCTTTTTGGCATGTCTAGTGTAGACCAATTATACACTTGTATGGAAAGGTGGACATGCTGAGTTGTGGGACTGCCATAGGATGAGTTCAGGTAAATTGTTTAACAAAGGAACTCTAGCCAAGTGGAATGGAGGAAAATGGTCCACATTTTGTTTTCCAACTTGATTGAGAATAAGGCTCAATTAAGTTGGAAGATCGAGTATAGTGCACATCATTTTTAAATAAACCTAATTTTTGTTGTGTAGTGTAAGAGATTATGTAGATCTACATTTGCTTATGTATTTTCACTTTGTTGCTCACAAATGTGTGTGATAGAGCAACTGCATTATTTTTTGCTTTATGGTCAAGGTTATCATGAGGCTGAAGTTATCTTATCACAATGTTTATTTTGAATGAATTTGTATTACAAATTTTAAATTAGAATATCATAGGTTGTATGTAAGAACCATAAATTTCTTATAGTGGACTTACAATGCATACACATATTTGGCCTTGAATATTTTATTGTAAGTGATGAGTGAATATAAAATTTATTACTTATCCTGGCATTTTATCTTTTTTATTTATTTGTGGTTGTGTTAACAAAAGTTTTTAAACTTCTGCTTGTGGTGTTTATTTTGTGCAATTCATTGCTCGTTATATGAACAAAATCTAGGTTTTCTTGGTTTTGTTTTGATATTTCAATGCTTTGCCTTGATGTAATATTAAATTCTGCAACTGAAGGGAGGAAGTGCAAAAGGTCCAGCAAAGCAAGAGTGAAAGCAAGATCAGCTCTCCAATTGATGAAGTGCTTATTGTTCCTTATGAGAATTTACTACGTGCTTCTGATGGTAGTGAATTTCAAGTTAATTTGTTTGTGAACATGCATTGCATCAGCATTCACCTTTTTTATTACTTGCTGAATAAAATGGCTACCTCAAATGCAGATATTGCAGAAATTAGGCAACATTTGGACAAGCTTGTGGTCGTCAAGTTCAATAGTACCTTGGGAACTGCGATGGGGTTTGATGGCCCCAAGTAAGTATTCGTCATTTTCTGGATTTTGTAAACATTATCTGATTGAAACAGTTGAGGACTTCGCATTTTCATTTTTCAGTAAAGATGAAACTTCCATTTTAAGTAATGTAGGTCTGCAATTGTACAATATTGGGTACATTACAGTGTATCTGGACTAATGTTATCCACCACATTATATTAAGTATTTATGAATTTATGCATTCATTTCTTTATGTAGGTCTGAAATTGAAGCTCATAATGGCTTATCTTCTCTTGACTTGATAAAAAATCAAATTGAGGTCAGCTTTTGGTTCTTTCTACTGTCTAGATTTCAAATCTTCTATTTGATTTTACTCATTTGATACTCATATTTCTGCAGTTCCTCAATTCCAAGTACGGTTGCCGTATACCGCTGGTGCTTGTGAACACATCCAGGACACATGATGATACCTTGAAGGTGATTTGCGCTTGCCAATTTGTCTTGCAGTTGTTAATATCATTAAATCCACTGATTGTAGTTTTTGTGTTGAAGATTGTTGGAAAATATTCCAAGTCAAGCATTGATATTCTTCCTTTAAGCCTGGTGCACAACCTCTCTCTCTCTCTCTCTCACACACACACACACACACACATATACATATATGTGTCTGTGTGCACGTGTTTGTGTGTATGGACACACGCTTGTGTTATTTAAGAATTAGTTTATGAGTTAATTGAGGCCTAAATTTAATAATCTGGATCTCTTTTGCCTCTTAGGGTCAACATCTTCAACAACAATTGCTTGGTGAGCAGAGTAGCAGGATTAAATTGTATGTCTTTGTCTGTTTGTGTGTGTACTTCATCTTTCAATTTAATAAATTATTTGATTTGAGGTGTAGAAACTTTGATATGCTGGAAAATTGATAGTGGGACATTGAGAATGCCGAAAATATGTAGGAAATAATATTTTTTTTTACTTATCATGTGTACAATTTTAACCAAAAAAAAATTGGTAGATCACAAACAAAATTTATTGCCGCTAGTAGCAGAGTAGTTTCCTCGTTTATGAGGAGGAAGCAGCTGATCTGCTCATATAACAAACCAATGTAGGATGATATATATAAAACAACAAATTTATTAGATAAACACCACATTGTTTTCATAAAAAATGATGAGTAACAATTATCTTCTATAAATAGAGCAAACTTGTATTCTTCTTTCACCTTTTTTTTAATTCTAACTAGACTGTTTGTCTATTTTTATAATTTTATTTTTGCAAAGTCCAATTGATTTTTTTTTCAAAATAAAAATTTCAGTTCATTTGTAAGACAATAAGTTGGTAATGGGGATTTCTGCGTGCTGCAGCTAGGGATAATTTGATCCACAATGACCTTGAGGGTTAGAGAGGTGGGGAACTGGGATTTCCCACTTAGGGGGGCTACAAGGATGGAATGGCTGTGCATTCCCAACCCATTGCTATTCCTTATTAATGTCCATAACTGTGCTTTGATCACATGATAGTTGGAATTATCTTGGTTTTACTTCTTTCTCATGCTGTTGTCTAAAACTCAAAAGAATTTTTTTGTGACAAACATACAAAATAGTAAATTTTCATAATAATAATAAAAATAATAGATCTTTTACCATTTATTCATTCATTCTCTTTTTGGTCTGTCTTGACAACTGGTGAGAATTTTCTCACTGGATGAATCAACTTTTTTCATCTGAAGGTATCTGTCTGATGATGCTGCAGTTCTCCTTCCCTTGATGAAGGGTGGAACTCTTGATGTATTATTGTCTCAGGTAGATATTTGATTTTTAATTCTGTACTAAAATTTTTATTAAAGAATAATTTTCATATGGAAAAAACAATAATACATGCCTTCAGAAGGGATTTTATAAAATTTTTTATGCTGTTCTTCTATTTGTTTCCAGGGAAAGGAGTATATTCTTGTCGTTAGCTCAGATAATACAGCTGCTACCATTGATCCTAGTATCCTCTTTATAATTTTGATATTTATTCTCCGACTTTAAGTTTTGTGGACTTCTGCTATTGTTTTGCCTCACTTTTAAGAAGTTAATTATTTTGTGATTTGTGCTCCTTGAGTCTTCTCTTAGAAATCTTGACTCATTTGATCCAGAACAACATTGAATACTGCATGGAGGTACATAGTGTTGGATATATTTTGTTGCTTATGCTCAGAATATGTGTTTAGCTCTTGAACATTTCAGGTAACACCAACTACAGCAACTCACTTAAGGAACAGCGTTCTATATCAGCATCCTGGAAGGTTTCAGGTTCAGTTTACCTTGATCTCTTTCATATGTTTGAGGAGGCCCTTTTCTTTTTTGTCATCCTTTGGGTTGTCGGATCATTGAATGTTGGAATTGCCTTGTGTAAGTTTGATAAAGAGGTTCATTAATTCCATATGTTTTCACCAAGAGTAATAAATTCCATATGTTTTCATTGATTGACCGGTTTTTTAATGCTATAGGTGTAATGATTCACGGTGCAGTATATGTTACTGTAGCACACATTGATGATGCAGTAATATTACTGCAATGCATGTTGATGGCGCTTTAATAGTTGAATAATGATCCGTGGTTTAGTATTTCTTTATTCTCTTTCCATGTAGCGTGATGTAACTGCAATTTCACTGGCATTTCTCCTGTTTTGGTTAAATGTGTTTTCTACACTGGTAAATTTAGAGGACACAATGATGATGTAATTTGTTTTGCTGATCTATAAAATTTTCTCAGCTACAAATGCATATCAAAATATAGGGGCATGAGTTGCTAATATGTTCTTAGAGCTTTAATTGGCTCTGAATAGCTGAACAGAGAATAGGAAAAATATACCTGAAGTGGTTTTTTTTCTTGAAAAATTGTGCAGTTTATTTACATTGTGCTATTTGCTGAAGTTAAATATTGAGTTTGATTTAAAAATGATACTATGAATTCCCCAACAAGCATCAAGTAATTGTTGTGCAATTGAGCTGATTGGGTAACCCTAGTCCGGTTAAATTCTACATTTTCTGTATCCATTTGACAGTTTCTCTAAGTAATTTTCCTTGATAATGTGATGCAGCTTACAGAAATTACGCAGGATTTTTCTAAGCATGTGAGTGATGTGTTACATTTTCCTTCTTTTCTAGATTTCTTTCTTTCTCTTTTTAATTCTTTCAACTTTTTTCGGATTGTTCCCCTTATTTTTTGTGGTTGGGGTGTGGGAAGTAGGGACATGGTAGGTGGAGGGTGGGGGCACAAGTG
>CANXYI010253482.1:0-11806 GCA_948208565.1 Hura crepitans | reverse complement strand
GCTAAGTAGTTGGTCCCTTCGAGGCCTACTACCGTGTATTGGTGGTGTTGAGATTGTGGGATGCTTTGGCTTCTTGTCTGATGTGACTGTGGATATTAGGAGTGGTTTACAGATGGGTCTTTGCTATCCACTTATATGTGTTGCCTTACAAATATTGGGAGTAGTCTATAGACAGGTCCCTACTATAGGGTAAGGTAGCTGCAACTACCTAGGCCCTAAAAGTGGGCCACTACATAGGATAGTCCCGTTATCCAGTGTCTTTAAGTGTTATCTATCTATAGGCCTAAAATTAGAAATTGTAAATAGTAATAAATGATAATTGGCATGGAAAAGTAAATAATGAATTAAATAAAATGACTGAGTGAGCTTAGTAAATTAGGATGACTTTCTATGTGCAGAATTTTACATATTGCCTATTGCATGAGACATAATATAATTGTGTTATTCCACCACTGAGTCTTGTACTCAGTGTATCGGTGTTTCAATACACAGGTCATGAGCAAGGTACAGGGCAGCATCGGATGTTAGCATTAGTGTAGCTGTCCTAGTCTTTTGGTATCCTATTTTTCTTTTGAATTACATATGTATAGTGTATGGAACTCATGTATATAAGTAGGTTAAAATGGGTAGCAAGACTGTATGTATTAATGAAATGAATTTTATCTGTATGTATAATGTTATATAGTGAATAAGTAATCCTTTTTGACATACATGTGTGTGTTAATAGGTCTACGACCCTGTGTATTATCAATGTTATGTTGTTGTGTTGTTAATTTATTTTGGAGGACCAGAGGGTCTAAAAGAGGAATAAGGAGGGTTTCTGAATTAGAAGTGTGTTTTCTTTGCGAGTTTAGTTGGGTTAGGAACCAGGGCAGCTGTTATGCTGCTCGAATTTTTGTAATTGTCTAGTAGTATCCAGAGAAAATTTTAACGGACCAAAATAGGATGTAATTAGAGAATAAATGATTATATGTGGGTAATGGAGGGGTTTGGTCAACTTTGGTCAAACAAGAGGAGGAGTTAAATGAAAGGCTCCTAGGGAAATCCAAGAATGGGTGACCTCAGCAGGAATTGACACACCTTGCCCATTTTAGGTAGAAATGGGTAGGCCATGTTACATTTAGTGGTATCAGAGCAGGTTTAGGTGATTCTAGGCTTCTTATACATAAGTGCAATAGTCTAGGGTGTCAATAGAGTCAAGCTACACTATCCGATGCTAACCATTGTTTTTATTTCTATTAACGCACGATGAGTGAGATGACCCCACTAAAGAGGGATAAAGAAGTGGCGAGCGATGTTCCCACCACGATATATGGACTGGGAGGGAGTGTAGCCGCCCCTGATCCTAATGACATGACCTAGAGATAGCTGCCACTACCTCCATAACCACAGCCAGCACCTAGGGCACAGGCTTCACCAAAGCTACTGCAGTAGATTGTGACATTGTTAAGGTAGACTGTAGCACCTGCTCTAACACTAGCCCCAGTACCTATGGTGGTTACTACACCACTGGCTCCTCTAGCCCTACAGAAGAGTTACCTTAACAGGATTAAGAAATTGGGGGCTATGGATTTTTTAGGGGCAAGAGAAGATGATGCGGCTAAGGTAAAATGTTGGCTGGAGAGGACTACCTAGATCTTAGTGGAGCTAGATTGTTTGGTGTCTAATTATGTTAGGTGTGGTACATCGTTGTTATAGAGGAGGCTTACCATTGGTGGAATAGGCTAAAAAGAGGGAAGACTAATAAGGAACTAACATAAACTTTCTTTCAGACTGAGTTCAAGAAGTGTTATGTGCTAGACTCTTATGTGGATAAGAAAAGACAGGAGTTTTTCGATCTCAGACAAGGCAAAAAGGTAGTGTCAGAGTATGAAAATGAGTTTGACCATTTGAGCCTATATGTAGTGGAGTACCTCTTGGAGGATGAAGAAAAATGTAAGAGATTTGAGAGAGGATTGAATGTAGAGATCCGGATGCAATTGATGACTGTGGAGATTTGGGATTTTTCAAAGATAGTTGCCATGGCCTATAGGGTGGAGGAAACAGTGCAAGAGAAGTGTGACTTATTTCAGAGAAATAGGCCATTTATTATTGGTCAGACGAGCTCAGCTCCAAGAGGGAGTAAGAGACAGAGAGATACTCCTCAAGGTTAGACATCTCAAAGGTAGCAAGGCTAGCAGGCACAAAAATCAGCCCCTTCACAGTGAGGTAGCTAGGGGTACTCAGCTAGATCACGATCACCTCCTTCACAACAGGCGTCGAGTACTCTTTTGCCGATAGGTAGGAGTAGAGCCTTAGTGTGTAAGAACTGTTAGAGAAAGTATTAGGGTCATTGTTGGGGCAAAAGAGGTGTGTGTTTCATATATGGGCATATGACTATTGGCAGAGGCAGTGCCCATAGAGGCCAACTGAAGCAGTGCAAACCCAAGCATCCGTAGCAAAAATAGCTAGCAGACTAGGGAGACCACTTAGGTGGGAGTAGGCTACCATGAAGTAGAGGGGTAGGCCTGAGGCGAGAGCTCTGATGTGACAATATGCTATCTATGCTCGAGAGGAGGCAGAGGTGCCTTACATCATCACTAGTACTTTTCTTCTCATTGACACTTAAGTACTAGCTTTGATAGACTCAGGCTCCACATATTCATATATATACACTACATAGGCTAGAGATAGAGAATTGGAACCTGAGCATATTGACCTAGACATATCAGTAAGCAATCTAATAGGTCAAAGTGTGACCATGAGTGCAATGTATAGGCACTGTCCCCTGATGGTTTAGGGTCAGATATTCTCCGTTGACTTGATTGAATTACCCTTTAATGTATTTGATGTCATATTAGGTATGGATTAGCTATCAGAGCACAAAGCAGTGATAGACTATAAAAAGAAGAGGTGGAGTGTTCGAACCCCAGACAGTAGAGAGGTGATAGTTATGGGTGATAGAGGCTCCCTGCACAATGTGATTTCGGCCATGATAGCTAGAAGACTTGTAAGGAAGGGATGTGATGCTTTCCTAGTTGCAGTGATCTATACTACTATCCAAACTCCTAGTTTGGACTAGACACCAATAGTATCGGTGTTTTCTAATGTATTCCCAAAAGAGTTACAAGGTTTGCCACCACATTAGGAGTTGGAGTTCGAGATTGAGACATACCCAAGAGTGAACCCAGTCTCAATAACTCCTAATCAGATGGCACTAGCCGAGTTAAAAGAGTTGAAGACACAATTGCAAGAGTTGTTGGACAATGGCTTCATTAGGCCCAGTGTGTCACCATGGGGACCTCTAATACTTTTTGTGAAGAAGAAGGATGGATCCCTAAGATTGTGTATCGATTATAGGCAGTTGAACTGGGTAACAGTCAAGAATAAGTACCCACTACCTAGGATCGATAACCACTTTGATCAATTAAGAGGTACCAATTTCTTTTCGTAGATTGACTTGAGATCGGTATACCATCAACTATAAATTAAAGAGAGTGACATTTCGAAGATTGCTTTTAGAACCAGATATAGGCATTATAAATTTCTAGTAATGCCATTTGGGCTCACTAATGCCCCTGCAGCTTTTATGGACTTGATGAATAAGGTGTTTAAGTAGTACTTAGATAAATTTGTGGTAGTATTTATTGATGACATCTTGGTATATTCCAGAACACTGGAGGAACATGAATAACACCTTCAGAATGGAAATGGGGGAAAGTTACTATGGATTTTGTGATGGGACTGTCGATGACAAGGAACTGATGTGATGCCATATGGGTGGTTATGGATAGACTAACCAAGACAACACATTTCATACCGATGAGGATGGATTACTCATTAGAGAAGTTAGCAAAACTGTATATCGTTTAAATTGTGAGATTACATAGAGTGCTTATAGCAATTATATCTGATCATGGTATGAGGTTCATATCTGGATTCTAGAAGAAATTACATGAAGCCTTGGGTACACAATTGACTAATAGGACAACATTTCATCTACAAATAGATGGGCAATCATAAAGAGTCATATAGGTGTTAGAATACATGTTACGGAGTTATGCTATTGAATTTAAAGGTGTTTGGGATCAATACCTAGCTTTGGCAGAGTTCACCTACAATAACAGTCATCAAGCTAGCTTAGGCATTGCACCATATGAGGCATTATATGGTCACCGATGTAGAACTCCACTTTCTTGGAGTGAAGTGGGTGAAATCAAGATCATGGGATCAGATTTAGTGAGAGATGTTGAGGAAAAGTTCAAGGTGATTAGAGAAAGGTTAAAAATAACCACTTATAGGTAGAAATTGTATGTTGACTTGAAGAGAAGGGATGTCGAGTATGAAGTGGGAGATCAGGTATTCCTAAAGGTGTCGCCATAGAAAAGATATTATGGTTTGGCAAAAAGTGCAAGCTTAGCCCTAACTTAATCGGGTTGTACAAGATTATCGAACGAGTGGGCCTGTTGGCGTACAGACTTGCATTGCTGCCAAAATTGCGACATATGCATGAAGTCTTTCATGTATCCACGCTGAGACGATACTGATCAGACCCAAACCATGTGATACCTGCTGAGGAGATATAAGTCAACCTAATCTAACATATGAAGAAGAATTGGTGGAGATTCTAGCTGCAGAGGTGAAGCAGTTGAGGAACAAGGAGATCCCATTAGTGAAAGTGCTGTGGAGACATCACAATATGATGAGAAGGCAATATGGGAAAGCGAAGAGCAGATGCAAAGGCAATATCCTCATTTGCTCCATTGAGGTAATTTTGATGATGAAATTCTTTAAGAGGGGAAGCGTAGTAATGTCCAAAAGTCAAAGTCTTGTGAATAGTACCGGACAAGCTCGGATGATGCTCCCCGTGATGCAGGTCGTCATTTTGAGTCCGATGATCGGCATATTAGTCATAAAACTTTGATGGGCTTGAAACTAGGGAAAATGAATGATTTAAAAATCTTAGTAGAACCAATAATTTATATTAGGTCATAAACTAATATTTTCGGATATAAAATGATTACGGGCCGGGACAACACCGAGATCAGGAAGGTGCCTAGATGGTCTCAAAAATACAATACCCTGAACCTCAAAAATTCCACTGAGTATGATGGTGGAGAAATTAGAATTTTCTAAGGCAAAGAAATTAGAATTTTCTAAGACAACCTTGTATTTTTTTTGAATATTTTATTTCGGATGTGAATAGTGCCAAAAAATCAATAGTGGAATTTTCAGTTGAAATTTTTCATGGACATTAGTTACATTAACTGAGGAATTTTAAAACTATAATGAGATTTTTTAGAGCAACAAGAAATATTTTACGAATTTTTGAATTTTAAACCCGATCTATGGTGAATAGTGATTTTTGCTCCCGAAGAATTTTGAGACAAAATTTTACGTGGGCCTTACTCTTAGTAATTGAGGATTTTTACAACTAAAATAGCAATATTTGGACATATAGAGAATATTTTTTTGAAATTTTCAAGCAAAAATTGACTTATTATGTACGTAAAGAGATTGGGCCTCATTTTGGCCAAATAAATGGATCCAGCCTAGCCCATAGGATTTAATTAAAACCTGGTTATAGCCCATGCTTAAGAGGACCATCTCTTTTCTCCTTCCTCCTCCATGGCTGATGGCTTTAAGAGAAGAAAAGCCACCATTTTTGCACTTTCTCTCCCTAAAAATTTACATAAACCCCTCCAAAATTAATATAATTTAAGCCTCCATCATTCAAGGGTCCTAGGTCTATCAAGAATTTCAAGAAAAGGGAGCAAATTTTCACAATTCACTACTTGAGTGAATAGTAACTCAAGTAAGAGAAAATATTCAAATTCCATTTTTTTTTAATGTAGCTAATTTAGGCCATTTTAATGACTTCAGTGGTTTTAAAATTTTTATTTGGGCTATAGATAATTTTCTAGGAATTTTTCTAAGTAAGTTTGGTGTATGTTAAGAGGAGAAAATCTAATGGTGAGGGAGCAAACAATTCCAAGTCCAAGTGGTGGAGAAAAAGGTGTAAAGGCACCCTAGATATGTGGAATACCTTAATTATATTATGCCTTGCATGTGTGCATAATTTGAGTAGTAATACTTGTATGGAACTTGTGTATTTGGGGTATGTGCATGTTAATTGGGTGAACTTTGGTATTAGGCATGTAATTTGCATAATTTTGAGGTAGTTTATAGAATAAAATGGTAACAAATTTTATGTGCAAGTGTGGGTAATGAAAGTGGCCTAATGGTGGCATAAAAATGTGCATGGTGTGTGGGTGGGATAATGTGTTTATTTTGGGTGTAAAAATGATGTACATGAGGTGTATATATGCTAGAAAAATTGACCCAATAATGGTGATATTATGTACCCAAAATTGGGACTTAATTTGAATTAATTACATGGCTAAATTTTAAGTAAATTAAAATACTTTTTAATGGAAAGGAAATGTAAAAATGTTGAGGTGGAATAGCCTGAGAATGAGGGTTGAATGAGGTGAGAAAAGAAAGGCATAAAATGCAAAATTACCAAATGAATAATGTCAGTTGCGGAAACTGACCAAATGAATAGTGATTTTACAACAGTGGCAAAATCATAATTTAATGTGAGGTTTAGACCCAATATGCTAAATTGACAATAAAATAACATTGAATAAGGTTTAAATTAGTTAACAACCCATTAGTTAGATGTCCACTAGATAGGTTGACTGGTTAACTAGGGATAAAGCAACTGTTAAGTAATCGGTCCCTTTGGGGCCTACTATCATGTGTTGGTGGTGTTGAGACTGTGCGATGCTTTGGTATCCTATCTGGTGTGATTGTGGATATTAGGACCGGCCAGTGGATGGGTCCCTGCTATCCACTTCTATGTGTTGGCTTATAGATATTGGGAGTGGTCTACGGATGGGTCCTTACTATTTACTAGTCTGATATTAGGAGTGGTCTACGGATGGGTCCCTACTATCAAGCGAGGTAGGTGTAGCTACCTTGGCCCTAAAAGTGGTCTATTGCATAGGATAGTCCCGCTATCTAGTGTCTATAAGTGTTGTCTATCTATGGGCCTGCAAGCAAAAATTGTAAATAGTAATAAATGATAATTGGTCTAGAAAAGTAAATAATGAATTGAATTAAATGACTGAGTGAACTAAGTATATTAGGATGACTTTTTATGTGTGGAATCCTGCATATTGCTTATTTCATATGACATAATATAATTGTGTTGTTCCACCACTGATTTTTGTACTTAGCATATCAGTGTTCCGTTGTATAGGTCATTAGTAAGGTACAAGGTAACATCGGACGTCAGCATCAGTGTAGCTGTCCCAGTCTTTTGGTATCCTATTTTTCTTTTGAATTTCATATGTATAGTGTATGGCACTCATGTATATAAGTAGGTTAGAATCGATAGTAAGACTATATGTACTAATGAAATGAATTTAGTCTGTATGTATAGTTTTATGCAGTGAATGAGTAATCCTTTTTGACATTCCTATGTATGTTGATGGGTCTATGACCTTATGTATTATGAATGTTATGATGTTGTATTGCTGATTGATTCTAGAGGACCAAAGGGTCTGAAGGAGGAAAAAGGAGGGTTTCTACATTAGAAGTGTGTTTTTTTCGTAGTTTTAGTTGGGTTAGTAACTAAGGCAGCCGTTATGCTGCTCGAATTTCTGTAATTGTCTAGTAATTCTGGGAAAAATTTTAATGCACCAAAATAGGATGTAATTAGAGAATAAATGATCATATGTGGGTAATTGAAGGGTTTGGTCAACTTTGGTCAGTTAAGAGGAGGAGTTAAACAAAAAGCCCCTGGGGAAAACCAAGGATAGGTGACCTCAGCGGGAAGTGACATGCCTTGCCCGTTTCAGGTAGAAATGGGTAGGGGGTGTTACAAGCCCAATCACTTAGAGATGGGAGTTGGGCAATTACCATTAATTCCAATGGAACTATGGGTAATTTTTTGGTGAAATAGCAACTAATCAGTGACCCAATTTCTGGATATACAATTACTCTTATTATATTCTTTAAATATCGCATTTTACTTTACATGAAAAGGTGACATAACTATCCTTAAATATAATGCATGTTTGTATGATACGGTATTGACAAAAGTTACAATATACAAAGAAGGCATATTATTCGGGTAGAAATAAGATATGAATTTCAAACCTTTTTGGTAATGAAGATTAAAGGTCCTAATGTTGATGTTTGGTGGCGACTCTATTAACCACTCTCGTCCCGAGCAAAAATATCATAATCTCTACAACGGGTCACTTGAGTAGCCCGAAATTGCTTGATTTTGATAAAAACTTTGAGAAATTTTAAAATTGCACTCAGACCTATAAAAATCAATGTATTTATTTTTATAAATATTTGATTAGTCTAATTTAAAGGCTCGTAAAATTACATAGCCAAATTCCATCGGTGGGATTGTTAACTAACTATCTCAGTTTATGTGCAAAATCTTAAATTAAGAAAAAGTAGCAAATGACCTCGAAATGTAAAAATTCCTTCACTAATGGACTCAGAAGAAATTGTGACCTAGAGGGTATGGTATTTTCAATTTTCTTGGGCATATCCTAAGTTATTCCTAGCCTAAATCCATTTGAGCCTATAGCCCATTAGATTATAGCTTAAAATAATTTATTGCTTCTGCTAAATCTTTAAATTAAGTCATTTTCATCATTTTTAAGCCCCTCAAAGTTTCATAACCAATGCGCCTTGCCTCGGGTCTTATGAAGGTGACTTGACACTACGGGCACACTTTTCGAGCCTCAAAGGTACTGTTCACATAGCCTTAACTTACAAGCATTACACCCATCTTGTAGACCTTGCTCGCTGCACCGGCCTAGTCTAATGAATAGACAATAATATCAACAATAAAGTGTAGTGGCCCATCTTGTTAACCATGACCATTGTACTAACCTAGTATGATAGACGGACATATATTAATATCAAAACATTGTGTAGTGGCACATCTTGTGGAACCCGACCACTGCACTGACTTAGTTTGGCAAATGAACAAATATCTAGCAGTTGCAAATCACTAGTTAATCGGTTAACCCATCTAGTAGGTGTCTAACTAATGTGCCAACTATCTTTAATTTATGTTTATTTTCTTACTGATCATCATCTTAAATTAATTACAATTGACTGATAGATAGTTATTATTTATTTTCCATGTCCAAATTTTAGTTGGATAGTTATAGCTCTCTTTATTACTGGATAGTTATAGGCCTATTTTAAAAAAAAAGGCAGCTATAGTCCCATTTTGTCCATTTTATAACAATGTGACGAGTCATTCTTTATGTCCATGTCAAGTCCCTATTACAAGTCATTTCTACATAAATATTTCCCATTACATAGTTATGGCTTTGTTTCATTTTTAAGGATACAATTATAATTTAATTCTATTTTTCTTAGGCACTTCCTCATGACATTTTAAGCTATGTTAACATGCCATTCCAAGCTATAAATATCATTATTCCATTTAAGCCAATAAGACAACAACAATGGCCTCATATTGCCATCACAGTCAAGTACACAAAATGCCCAAATTTCATGTCCCCTTTTATGGCATTTTAGGTGACATTATATGTTAATTTTATTCATGCTTTACAAGTCAATTTCATGCCATTTGCCACACCATTTCTTAACCCCTTTCTATTACATTAACTTACCATACCATATGCCATATCTACATGCATAATAACACATAGTCCAAGCCAAATCCATATCACACATCACATGTTAATTATGTCATGCCAATCACAAATAGTATACATCATGCCATGCCATACTTACCATACCTAATATGGCATATATGCCTCTCGACCATTGCTTACCCTAGTCATACACATGTATTTTCCATTTTTCATCACACATTTATATCATATACCATAACTCTAGCATGCACACATATGCTCACACATAACTTACCATGCATGCCATAGCATTGCACACCACATATATGCCTCGGCCATACTTTGCTTAAACACATACATGTATTGTCTCATTAAATTCACCATGTACACATTTATACATATGCCAAACACATTAATTCACATTATATACACCATGATCATATACCACACACACCACTCACATGTCATGATACATACTTACACCTCTTAGCCATATCAATTTCTTAGCCATACATACTTTCTCCTCCATAAATTCATATCCACACCATACAAACTCATGCCACACATTGTATTATCCACCATATACACCATGTACACATACATAACACCACACACAAACCTCACATACCTCTCGACCAAAATGGGATTATGGCCTTCCATCCATTTTTCTCATCAATTCAACATGCCAATCTTCATTTCCATGCACAATTAACATTAAACTAAGCAAATATCCATAATTCATACATAATACCTAATCAAATCACAACTTTCATACATAATTACATGATGAATCACATTTAAATTCAACATGGCATGCTTTCATTTAATCAAATTCACATACCTATGGACACTTCAAGGTTTTCCCTATACTTTAGGATAGCTAACTCTTTGGTTGAACATCATTCCTTCTATGGCCTACATACACACCTATCTAGCTTAGAAAATTCATGAAAAAACCTACAAGCCTCAAATTGAAAATCAAAAAATATAAGTAGTTTTAGAATAATGAAATCCCCTTAGAATTAAAATAAAAAATGAAATGACACTTTTATACAAAGTTTTGAAATACTTGCCACCCTTTATGTACACTAAGCTTTTGGTGAATTTTCTCAGCTTTTATGATTGCCTATGGTGTCCTAAGCCTTCAAGGATTAATTTTTACCTAATTGATATGACTATTGGTAGAATTATTAGTGGGAATTAAGCTTGAATTGAATAAAAAAATACAGGTGGTAAAAGGGAGAGGCATTGGCAATAGGAATGGGAGGAGGAAGGAAGAAAGGTGGGCGGAGGGTGAGGTCATAATAAAAGTCCATATGGCATGAGAAGGGTATTTGTAGTGGTGAGTAGGTGCCTCGATTAATGACACATGGCACTCGAGCACCCCAAAAATGCTCAGTTTTAGTAGTAACTTTGGGGAATTTTAAAAATCAATCGGGCCTTAAAAAATTATCACATTTATTCTAAAAATCCTTAATTGGGCTTATAAAATTTCTTGATGAAATTCCATCAGCAAGTTAGTTAATTAATTCCTCAGAAAATTAGGAAAATTTAGAAATTTTGAAAAATTACCGAATGAGCTCAAAAATTTTAAATTCCTGCACCAATGGCCTCAGTGGGATTTTTTACTTTTAGTGTATGGTATTTTTAGGTCTATCCGAGCATGTCCCAAGTCATTCCTAGCCTAAGTCCATCTAAGCTTATGGCCCACTAGATTCTGGCCTAAAATAATTTATTAGTTCTGCTAAATTTTTAAATTAAGTCATTTTCATCATTTTCTAGCCTATCAAAGTTTCTTAACCAGTACGCCTCTTCTCAGTCTCATGAAGGTGACCTAACACTCCGAGCACATTTTTTTTGACCTCAGAGGTATTATTCATAGAGCCTCGACCTATGAGCATCACAATTCTTCCCCTTTTAAGAAATTTCAATCTTAAAATTTCCTTATGTAAATAAATGTGGGTACTAAACCTTTATCTATTCCTCAGCTTCCTAGGTAGCCTCTTTAGTGCTGTGATGTTTCCATAAGACTTTGACCGGTGGTATAGTTTTATTTCTCAATTGCTTGACTTCTGTGATTAGGATCTGCACTAGTTCTTCTTTATAGCTTAGATATAGCTTGACTTCAATCTCCTTTGCTAGGATTATATGTGGAGGATCTGATCTATACCATATGAGCATTGAAA